>JAHVYB010000237.1:0-35962 GCA_020623695.1 Calonectria henricotiae
CCCTTCGTCCTCCCCAACGTTCCCCACTCCACCTCTCAAGCTGTCGTACCGTCCGCACCTCCCCACACCGTGGCCGTCACAAAAAATCTCGACCCCGTGCACTTCCGTAAAACGTGTGTGCCACATAATGGCGGGCGGGCCCCCCCCCCCAAGATACCAATCTTTGAAAAATCCCCCTTTTACCTTCCCAAAACCACCGTGAGAACTCTAATAATAAACAACGGGTAACCCGATCTGAATTAAACCCCCCCCCCCCCCCCCCCCAGCGTCAGACCTTTGGTGGCAACTGGAAACTCAAACGACATGCTGTAGTTTCCGCGGCACATTCAGGCAGATTCTCCGCTACTCATCTGACCGCACCGGTGTCATCTCGTTTGCCAACTTCCCGCTAATATGGATGTTTGGCATGAGAAACAACATCCTCATGTGGATGACGGGCTGGGACTTTGGAACTTACAACAATTTTCACCGATGGGTCGCTCGCATTGCCACCGTCGAGGCCATCTATCATTCTCTAGGATACACAGTCTTGATCCTCGAAGGTAAGCCATGGAGCGTCGGTGACGTTGGGCAGGCGAAGGATAACTGACTGACTCTTTTCAGAGGGCGGTTTGACATATTTCGCATACTGGTGGACTCAACTGTTTTGGTGTACCGGCGTAGTTGTATGTATCCCTCGTCCAGACTTGCATTACCAATGCCGTTACTAACCAACCGCCTTGCAGGCAACCGTTTTCATGTCCTTGCTTTTGGGCTTCTCCATTTACTGGCTCCGACGCCAACAATACGAACTCTTTCTCATTATCCACATCGGCATGTCCGTACTAGTATTGTTTGGAATGTTACTGTAGGTCACAAATGTCACACACTGAGACGGCACACTTGGGCAGGGTTCGCTAACACTCGACAGCCACGTCTCCATCTTTAACGGAGAGTACGACTCCCTCTTCTGGATCCCATTCATCATCTGGGTCGCAGACCGAGTCATAAGGGCATCCCGCATCATGGCCTTTAACCCTTACTTCTGGAACACCTGGGGCAGCGCCACCTACAACCCAGACTCCAACATTATCCGCGTCAGCGTCCCCTGGGGCAGCAGCATATACAAGCCCGCGCCCGGCACCTTCTACTACTTGCACGTGCTCAATGGGAAGCGGTGCTGGGAGAGCCACCCGTTCACAGTCGCAACCGTGCTGGACGAGGGCCAGACGGGCGCCAAGCTTCTGGGCGAGCAGGTCCCGCTGCTCGAGTCGGGCCAGGCAGATCTCAACGCAGGCTCTGCCGACGCGCAGGATATAGAACCCGACGCATCCTCCATGACATTCCTCATCCGTCCCTACGACGGCTTCACATCCCGCCTCAAGGACATGGCCGCCGGCACATGGCCGCAAAAGGCACCCGTCCAGGTGCTCGTCGACGGACCCTATGGTCACACCCAGCCCTTCCACACCTTTGACAACGTCGTCTTCATCGTCGGCGGCAGCGGCATCGTCGTGCCGCTCTCCTATCTGTCCAGCCTCACCGGCACCAGCGGCAAGGCAGCGCCCCGATCGGTGCAGGTCCACTGGGCCGTCCGCGAGCCCGGATTCGCCCTCGACGTTCTGCAAAACGACATTGGCGATGCCCTGGGCTCGTCCAACCTTTCCGTCGAGATCCATCTCACCTCCCGTCCCGCCCGCGACGAGGCGCTCGACTGGCCGTCGCAAGTCACGGTCCAGCACGGCCGCATTGACGCACCCTCGCTCATCGCGTCGGTGCGCCACGAAGTGGTTGGTGACGACGAGAGCATCGCGGTTGTGGCTTGCGGCCCAGCCCAGATGGCCGACGCGGCGCGCAAGACGGTCGCGGGCATGCTGAGCGGCGGCAACAACGCGCGCATAGAGTACTTTGAGGAGAGCTTCCAGTGGTAAATAGATATTTCGCGTAGACAGTCCACCATGGACTTTGAGAGATACCAGCCCGACATAACTAGACTAGATGACCAGTTCGAATACGATTACAGGTTTTATTCAAAGTTAATTCTACAAAAATAACGGTCTGTTCTAGTCTCGTCATAGCGTAGTGTGTCTGACCACACAGTGGCCGAGTAGTCTAGTCTCTCGGACATTTACCCCAGGGGCGGAAAGAGTCGACGAGCCAACTAGTCTAACCGCCCGTTTGATCGCCTCGCACAGCCCAATTTGGGCCGCATAAACCATTGAAACATTCAAGGCATCACCAAATATGAAACAGGCACCAAATTTATTAAAAAAAAAATTAATAATGTTCATTCTGTTCTGTGCTGATATCTACACATTATGCACAGACACTTTCTACTGTGCCTCAAACTGCAAACTCAACTACGTATCATTCGTATATGCATTAAGCGCTAGCACCCCTCGGTACTACACAATGAGAGAAATTTTAAACATCAACCTTCTCCTCATGGTAGGCAGTGGCAGCAAAGGTGGTGCTTGGCTTCCACTTGGCCGAGGTGCGGGGAGTCGTCTCCTCCATCATCTTGTCGACCTGTTCCAGAGTAAGACCCTTGGTCTCAGGGATCAGAAAGTAGGCGTAGACAAAGGCGATTGTGCAGAGACCGCCCCACACGAAGAAGACGGAAGACTTCATGTTGCCCTTGTCCGCACCGGTCATGTAGGGAGTGATGACGGCGATGACGGTGTTCCAGAGCCAGTTGGAGGCCGTGGACAGACCAACACCACGCGATCGGATGGGGATGGGGAAGATCTCGCCAATGACAATCCAAGCACCAGGTCCCCACGTCGAGGCAAAAAAGAAGATGAAGATTGCAATGAAGGCGATCTGAGCGTTGACAGCAGGGATGTTGTTGGCAATGGAGACGGAGGGGTTGCTGGGGTTAGGGTGGGTGTGGTTGAAGCCGATGGTGACACCAATGATGCCGACGAGGAACTGGCAGACAAGCATACCAGCAGCGCCGATGATGAGGATGCTTCGGCGACCAAACCTCTCGACGGTCCAGAAGGACAGGGGAGTGGATAGGACGTTGACGAGGGTGAAGACCATGGACATGAGGAAGGAGTTGGAGATGGCACCAGTGGACTTGAGGAAAGGAGTCGAGTAGTAGAAGATGAAGTTGACACCGGTCCTGGATTGGCTTTGTTAGTGCATGCTATGGTGACAGTCTGTGAAAATTAAACTCACCACTGCTGCATCATCTGCAGGGAAGTACCGAGGATGGTTCGTCGAAGGTTAGACTTGGAGTCCGAGATGCTACCGCGGAAGCAGTTGGCCCAGCTGCCGAACCAGGTGGCGTCGGGGATCAGAGCACGCTCGTACTCCTCGTTGGCGACGATCTCGGAGATCTCAGCCTGGACGTAGTTGGAGTCGCGGGGCTGGCCACGGACACGGGCGAGGGCGTCAATGGCATCGTCAATGCGACCCTTCTTGACGTAGTATCGGGGAGAGTCGGGGAGGAACATCAGACCACCACCAAGGATGACAGCCCAGGGGAACTGGATGGCAATGGGAATGCGGTAAGAGTTGGCCGATTGGATGTTCTTGGTGCCGTAGACAACGCAAGAGGCAAGCAGGAGACCGATGGTGATGCAGAATTGGTAACCGGCGACGAGAGATCCACGGACCTTGCGGGGGCACTAATGCGCGTGTTAGTGGGGTGGCTTTTACAAGCATTGAACAAGGGCAGCCGGTGACGTACAATCTCGGACATGTAGAGGATGACAATGGCAGACTCGAAACCGACACCGATACCAGCAATAAGACGACCGGCGACAATGGCAGCGAGAGCATCACCCTCACCAGTAATCATCTGAATAGCAACACCAAAGCAGTAGATGATACAACCAGTGATGACAGTCCACTTGCGGCCCATGCGGTCAGCAAGGTCACCAGCGATGAGGGCACCAAAGAAGGTACCGCAGGAGAGAATCGAGGTGATGAGCGAGGTGTGAGAGTCGGTGAGGGTAGTACGGCCGGGACCCTCGACCTCGCGGATGAAGAAGGGGGAACCGTTGACACCGTTGATGTATCCGGAGTCGTAGCCGAAGAAGATACCACCAAATGAGGCAAAAGCACACATCAGGTAGGCCTTCCAGGTGACGGGAGCCTCAACGACATTGATGTTATCCGTGGCCTCAAGGCCGGCAACGACTGAGGCCTTGCGGACCTCGTCCTTGTTCTCGAGCTCGGCGCCCATGGTTGCGGCTATCTTGTCGTTCTTTTCCGTCAGTGTGCAAGTCTTCACAGATCAGAGACAAGACACGGGAAGAGGTGGAAATTAGAGAAGAGTAGTGAGGTGGAAGTGAGACTGAGGCGCTGATCGACAGAGTGAGACGGGTTTCACAAAGCAGGGACATCGGCGTCATTTATTCTTGACGCGGGCCCAAGACTTTGTTCTTGCCCTCGATCGTGGACGGCGGTGCTTGCCCCGATACGGCACAAGGCAAGTTCTTTCCTCCCTCGCTCCTACCTTGCCTGCACCTGCAACCTGCACCCGAACCTTGCCCGCAGTATACGTACATACACATGTTTGCCGGCTCGCACACCCCCCTCGTCCACCCCCCTCGACACCCACCCACCCCCTTAGCTCTCCCGACCATGCCTTCCTTGCGTAGCAGCGGCAGCAGGTTGAGAGAGCGCCTTCATAAGTGGCCTGTGGAGGGGATGGAGAGAGGATGGGGCCCCGAACCCGATACCATGAAGGGGAGAGGGGACGGTGGAGCATGGATGGGGTCAGTCCAGGGTTGCATTCACCCCCGGCATAAGCTTGACCTTGAGCTTGAAAGTATGGCATGTGGGCTTTGACCGCCACCCCGGGGCGTACGCGCGGGCGAGCCGACCACTTAGAGCCCCTCCAGAGGCACCCAGAAGGCAGCCCGGAAGCGATACTCTCTCTTGACGACGGGCCCACGATCGGCGAGCTGCGTATCGCCTGTTGCCCTGCCTGCGAGGGTAGAGTCTGTCGAGGATGCCGTTAAACTACAGTTAGCCCACGACTAGAACATGCGTTAGAAGACAGAGCCAGAAGCCACCGCGTGGTTGCTCGTGTGGTGTCTCTGTTCCGGGTCTCAGGCGGCCCTCGCCGGTGCCAAGTGGGCATCGTCACCGGCTCATGGCTTTTCAATGGGAAGCGAGACGATGCTCGATCGATTTGCTCACTCAACAGAACAACGAATGGAAGCCACCAAAGAAAAAAAAATTTGTGCCGCCCACGCGCCCAGCATCTGGGGAATCTCGCGTGGGGATAGGCGGGTCCCCGCGGCAAGGGGCTACGAGGTAAAGCTGGTGGGGTCTGGAGGGGACGGTTGGCCCACACCGTTTGTGCCGGGCAAGAGAAGCGCCGAGTATCGCCCGCCGTTGTCGTCGTGTTGCTGGTGTGCGCTGCTGCTGAGGTGTAGTCTGCTGAGGTGCAGTCCGGTTGGCCTGCTGGGTCTGGCTTGCGTCCTCCGTGTTGGCGATGTGCAAGCCACCAATGCGAGCCGGTGGTGGGAGCTGGGACAAACCAACCGCCGTCGCCTCACCCGTACTCACCTGACCCGAGACCGAAGGATCTCGGCCAACTAACTAACCACCAGCCGCCTCACCGGTTCCCATCAGGCGCTCCGTCTCACGACTACTGCTACACTGTCGCATGTATGCACAGCAGCAGCTTCGTCGTCACCGCCAACCGTTAGGTACGTGGGCTGTCCCAATCCTCGGGAATTATCCCTTTACACTTTTGATCCAGTCTCAAACCGTACACGCCGCCCAATCGTCTTCTGCGCCCACAGCATCCCGGCGTTGGCCGACCAGGGCCCCTCCTGGATTCTCCCCTCCGCCACCCGTCCACCCTTCAACCACTTACTCACGAATGGACCAAATAGACGCCGCCCCACACCACGCTCTGCTTCCCACACCCTCCCCTCCCCTCCCCCTCCCGGGTATGCGCGGGGAAGCCCCCTGGGGACCATCCCAATGGGCGAATTTTCGGTCGTACTCTGGACGCTACTCAGGGCCTCCAATGCATGGGATGGTCGTAATTGACCGAGATGCGTAGGTCGACCTTCACTCCATTCTTGCGGAGGTTCCCCAGTCCGTTTGGGCTTCTCGACCCCGGAATCACTCCAGCTTTTGGGGATTTCGGGCGACCATTCTGCTTCCGTCGTGCACCGAAAGAGTTTGGGCCAACCGAGACGCCGTCCTTCTCACCCACCAGTTCTTGGTGCCTTTCGAAGTGCCTCCGAGCCGGAGACCGACCGTGATCATGATACCATCACCATGTCTTGGTTCCCTGCTGGCCGCCGTTCCCCAGCCCAATCCAAGTCCGCATTTCCCTTCCCACCCCACACTTGCCCAACCTGCGGGAACGAGGAGGCCCCGCGGGGAGAGGGAGGGGCAAGCATCAATTTGGCCGAGCAAACTGACGACAACTGCGATGTTCTGGTTGTCACGATGGCACCTGAGCACCTCTTTACAAACGCCAGCTACTCGCCCATCGCCCGCCACCCTGTCACGAGCACCGCTGTCATGCACCACGCCGGCCCGAACGTCACTGGGCACGCACTGACCTGCGCCTTTCTTTTTTTTTTTCTCCCGTCCGCCAGAACGCTTGACAGGCTCCGGGTGGCTGGCTTCCACCGATCGATTGATCTATTGTCGGCGCGACTAAAGGGTTTTTTAGTCAGGTATGGCTGAACCCAGCAGCGCCGTCACCATGGTCTTGGCCCAAACGTCCGAGCCACTCCTGACCGACCAGTTGGTGATGACAACATGCATCCCAAGTCTGCTGCATCTCCTCGCAGATGATGCATCACGAGAAAAATAGTCGGATGGTTAGTCGGCCTGATTGATCATCTACAGCCAATCCCACATGCAGCCCCTCCGATGATCGCTTGATCCTACTTGATCCTGCGGCCGTACCCTTTTGTTTCCCTCCTAGGAAGTTGTAAGCCTCTCTCGGCTCCGTTGTGCCGTGAGCCCCGTCCAACCTTTCACAAACCGTTGCACAATTTGTCTTGTTAGTCCAAGCCTAAATTAAAAATAACAGAATTGAGCAAAAAGAAGGTCAACCCGACCCAGTTGACAGGGTTTGAAAATGGGACGCATATCCGACACAATGTCTAGCTCTACCCGTCCCACGTTTTTTTTACTTTCCATTCCCCCCATCGGCTAGTCTTCCATTCCGCCAATGCTCAATTGACGTGATGTTTGATTTGGCTTTTTTTTTTGGTCGCACATCACACGGGCGCTGCCAAGGAAAAGAGAAAAAAACTAATAGACAAAAAGAGACAAAAAAAAAGTTTTTTTTTTTCTTCCACAACGGGCAACCCTGCGGCGGGCTCCGGTAAACAAAGACAGGAACTAAGCTAAGCTAAGCTTATGCCTCCAGAGATCAGCTCGATGCCTTCTCCACGGGTACTAGGCGTCTCTCCGGAGTTCCTTCTGGAGTCCCCTCTGGAGTCCCCTCTGGAGTATGGAGCATGACGACTTACATAAACATGTGTAACAGGGTGACGAGTGGGAATCTATCAGGCTATTGGTTACCGTGGCGTAAAACAATGGAGATGGAGAATTGAGACTGGACCCTCCATTTCTTCGAAATCTTGTCCCTGGCTGCTGGATGGACCCATGGTATCCAGCATTCAAGAATGAGTCCGCCCGAGGACCCACCGCGTATCCTTGTCGTCAACGAAAAATCCTGCCAAATCATATTACACCCGGAACTCGTGACCAGAAAAACGTCGGCCGGCCCGTTGACTCGGGTGTGCAACAAGGTAGATGATCCAGGCGTCGTGTCGCGGTTAATTGCTGAGTCTGTTGGGTGGGTAAACCTGACGAGTTACCTGAACCAGACCCGGGCTATTGGACAACGGAAATTTCTTCCGGGGCAGTGAGATGGAGTCGAGTCAACAACTTCGGCCTCCGTCCCCTGAAGGGCGGTTATTCCCGTCATGACTCCTACCCAGCGGTCACGACACCTTGTTGGCAGAATTCTTCTTTGTCATGAGTTCAGCTCCTCGTCTATGCGCCACCATTCCGTGCGCCCTCGAGTCCCGTTTTGTTCCCGCTGCCCATTTCCGTTCCGGCGCTTGGGGTACTGGTGATTGGGGAATTAATTACACTCCCGCCCGATCGGTGCTACAAGCCACGCCACGCCACCCATCATCTGTCATCCCATTCCCGTTCAGTCACGAGCACCCAGCTTGGCGGTTCTCACACTTGTTTCGCCTGCCCGGCGCCTCTTGTCAAGTCGAGTTAGTGGGGCCGATAATCACATCTCGCCATGTTGGTTGCCCCCCTGCAACACTCAGAGACTTGGAGGATCCCACTCCCTTGATTCCGATTTGCCTTGCAAACTGCAAAGTATCACCTAAATTGCGATTGTCTTTTGGAACACATATTGCATGAAAGGTATTTCGATGTTCATCCGAAAGAAAGAAAAAAAAGGCGAAAAAAAAAGTAAATTGTCGGTTTCACATTGTCTTTCTGCTGCCGCTTTGTAAGCCCAGTCTCCCGCCATCCCCTCAGCATGCATGCATATCCAAGACATGATAGCTCATGCGTACCCTATAGCACTCTCGTCTTTATTGCTCAGGCATGATTTGCCAAGTTTCATAGTTCAGCTGCACTTTTTGCTTGGATGATGCCGAACGGGTATTGGAATGCAATGCAGTGCCCCCCCTCGAGCCAACCGCATTACTCGGTGGCTGATGACAGTTTATACTGGCATAAAAGATGGCGCATTCACACGTCGACGTATGAGCTCAGCGGAGTGGAACGTGCCGACCCTTTCACTTCACTTGCGGCGTACAAAAACTCATTCTGTGACTCTCTGACTGGATCTCAAACATTTCCCGGCGCGGCGGCCTTCAGCTCAACGAGAAGCGAACCTTGGTCTGACACCATCGGTAGCACCACTCATCAAGCCTAAAACAACGGGATCGACACCGCCAAGTCCTGTCATTACGGGAATATCATCGAGAAAATAATGTACGTGTGTATACATTCCCCCCCCCCCTTCAGCCTTGACGGTTCCGCCGAGCTGCTGACGCGTCGAAACGCTCAATAGAGATCAGCTGGTACTACCGAACATCTGCCGTCTCATAATGTCGCACTCTGCAGAAAAGAAAAAAAGCCCACTGTGGATCTCGACACGACGTTGAAAAATTTTCGTGGGTAAAAAGAGAAGAACCAGAGGCTTTTTAGTGTCTGCGTTGGGACGCATCCACACGCTTGGTTTGGAAGGTCACACGACCAAACAGGGAGAGAATAACACACCAAAAAAAAAAAGGTGAGGGAGTATTATTCCCGGAGGACACGAGTGGGGGATTGGTTTTTGACCCGGCCGCCAGTCCGGTGAGGTCCACCCCGAACAGGCCCAGATCTCAGACGCAGGGCGAACACACCCCCGACACCGATACGGATTTCTACCCGTCTCTGGACCCCAGACAATATCGGCGGCCAACCCTTTCTTGACCGCGGACTAGGCTGCATCCGCCGTGGGATAATAATAATAAAAACGTGCCCGCCACGATGTTTCAACGACG
Source organism: Calonectria henricotiae (assembly GCA_020623695.1). Classification (NCBI taxonomy): domain Eukaryota; kingdom Fungi; phylum Ascomycota; class Sordariomycetes; order Hypocreales; family Nectriaceae; genus Calonectria; species Calonectria henricotiae. The sequence goes on from JAHVYB010000237.1 coordinate 9,504, forward strand.
TGCAGGACACACACAAGGCGGCGTGGTGATTCGGATCAGAGTCAGTCAGGGGATATGCATCATGGGCATCTGAGACAGTTGTGGGCTGGATGTCACTCTGGGTCAGCCAAGGCTGAGGTCTGATGGCGTTTTCGCTTGGGAGATGCGAATTTTCTTTTTGCTGCCTTTTTTTTTTGTTCATCAGTTTCCTTTCATCTCCCTCCGGTCTCACATCCTGCTGTGCGGGACATGTTCACACTCTGCTCACCGACTCGACTCCCAGCTATCAGACGGCCAATGCAACTGCGGCTCCGGCAAAGATCACATCCATCATCACTACCCCAGCCAGTCGCGCCAGCCACTCTTTTCAAAAAATCGCTCTCTCGCATCCTGATTCACGTCAGGTCACGCGCCGTTGGTTCTGGGTATCTGCTCCGTGGACTGCTTATTTTTTTTTAAAAAATTTAATATTTTTTAAATATTTTTTGGGGTTTGCCTGCCGATGCGGCCCACTCGCGGCGGCCGAAGCGCCGGCTTCAGAACTGCTCGTGGAGCTTACTCGCGGCGAGGAAAATCGGGCCCCCGAACAGATCGTCTCCAGACTCCCCCATACTCTCCATTCTCCATGTCGGGGAAACCCCATTGTATCCCAAAGATTCGGCATGTCCATCTGCGCATAATCTGGGCGGGTCTAATGGGTCGAATCTTCAGGGTCCGGACGGAGCTGTGGGGGCAAAAGGACCGAGATCACAGCGAGAAGCGCCGTGGGCGCTTAAAGAATGTGACGTATCGAGCGGGTATCCGGATCCAGTTATGAACAGAAGATTAAAGAATTTTTGGGCAAGGTTAGTGCTGCATCTGAATCTTATCGCGTTGCGTTTGGAGGCCTTTTAAAGTTATCGCCCCAGATATAGGGTGACTGGCATCATATATCAGCGACAGTGACGGCTCAATCATTCCCAACAACCAATCAAGCATCATGCCATGTTTTCCAACTTGCTTGAATGCGACGTTGGCTTCTAATATTTTCAAATCGGAATGATATAATAGTGTTGGTCCGACTCCGTTGGGGATCGCGGGGCAACTTAATCGGCTCGTCACCATACGGCTATCCCAATTGTAGTATTGTAACGTGATAAATCGTCTCATTTCAACAACAGTGGCATGGGCCAAGAGTTTGGGCATTTGAAATAAAAAAGGACAGTTTGCTCACTAATAGATGGGAAATGGTGCCCCAATTTTTTTTTTAACAGCCCAAGTTTATCTTGAAGCCAACACCAAATATGACTGAACACATGCGTGCTTGGCAATGTCCAGGCCCCGGACCCATTGAAAAGACACTCAAGCTTGTCGACGACGCTCCACGTCCGGCTGGGGCGCTGCGCCATGATGAGATCCTCATCGAGATAGCCCGGGCCGCGCTCAACCCTCTCGACTACAAGGTCCCCGAGCTTGGGGTCGCGGCCAGGGCCATTACCCAGTTCCCCAAGACCCCCGGGATGGACTTTAGCGGCCGAGTCATCGATGTCGCTCCGGGCGTCGACGATGTCAAGGCCGGCGACTCGGTGCTGGGCAGGATTCTCGTCGGAGGGAAGGGGGGCTCCCTGTCCCAGTTCGCCGTTGCGCGTCGGGACTCGTGCGTCGCCGTTCCACCGGACTTGGACCCGGACCAAGCGGCCGGTGCGCCGACGGCCGGGCTGACGGCGTACAAGACCATCGCGCCCCACGTCAAGGCCGGCGACAGCGTCTTCATCAACGGCGGGTCGGGCGGGGTGGGGCTGTTCGGCATCCAGATGGCCAAGGCGCTGGGGTGTCGCGTCACCGTGTCCTGCTCGACTGCGAAAGCGGCCCTCTGCAGGGCAATGGGCGCCGACGACGTTATCGACTACAAGACGAGCGACGTGATTGCCGAGCTGAGGAAAAAGGGCCAAGTGCACAGCCTGGTGGTTGACAACGTGAGCAACTCACCCCCCAACCTGTACGCCATGTCGCACCATTTCCTCCTCCCAGAAGGCAAGTACGTCTTTGTCGGTGGCGCCATTTCCGCCAGTAGCGCGGCCAGCCTGACGAGAAGCCTGATGCTGCCGTCGTTTATGGGCGGCGGGAAGCGCAAATTTGTCGCCTTTAACGTGCATCCCGATCGTCCCGGGCTCGAGCAGGTTGCCAAGTTGCTGGCGGAGGGCAAGGTCAAGACGGTCGTCGATTCCGTCTACGAGTTTGAGGAGGCAGACAAGGCGTTTGGACATCTGAAGAAGGGCTCGAGCGGAGGCAAGATTGTGGTTCGTGTCGGTGAGAAATGATCGCTCGGTTTTGCATGGTGAAGATATCCCGGGAACATGACAGTAACGTGATTGGATCGAATGGAGATTCAGCCGAATGAATGACTGGAGATAATACAAGGGCATTCTAATTGATATAATGGGGAATACTTGGTGTCAACTACTTGTTTTCTTGGGGATCGTGTTGAATTTGGTCTCCGCTCAGCCTAGCTTGGTCACACACGCTTGGAGAGGACCCCGGGATTTGATTTAGGCCGGGAGTAAGCTTGTTGCGCATCGATATAAATTTTGAATTGTTGACATTTGCTGATCTCTTTCACCGGACCATTATTGTCTCGATTAGAACGGTGTGTTAACATTGCGTCCGCCTGCTTTCCCGAATGCCAAACATCATGACTGAACACATCCTGCCCTTCATCATCTTCACCTCAATCTTTTAAGCGAACCCGAAAGACTTCAATGAGGTCACCGTCAGCAATCATCTGGGGGTAACCAATCAGTTTCCTGCCTTGATGCTGACTCTTGCATGGGGTCCAACACTAGCCTGAAAAAGAAGCATCCTGCGCCTCTGGGGCTGTAAGTGGACCTGACCTGCTTGAAAGCCAGGAAATGTCTCCATCAAGCATCAACAGATTGTCAAGCTGAGGTTGCAAGTCTGTATTCAGAATAGAATTAGGAAAGGGCCGGGTTGACTGGCAATCTTCTTGATAATCCTCATATGGAATGCTTCTACTATAAAACATGGCATCTCCGTGCTGCTCTCGATGTTCATCACCAAGCACGACAAGTTCTCACTCAGCAATATAAGAACATTTGCCATCTATTAAAAATGAAGCCGAGCAGTCTTCTCCCCTTTCTTCCCTTTGTCGCCGCCCGCGGTGTCTCGCCCTGTGGCTCGACCAATCAGCCAAACGCCACCGTTCCCGAAGAGTGCTGCTGTTTGACCTACAAGGCTGCCTGCACCATGAACATCGAACGCATGCATCACATCAAGCTCTTCTATAACCGCAAGAAGGGAATCACGACCGAGCAGTTCAACGACTACTGGGCCAACAGCCACAGGGTCCTTGCAACGCCGTTCCACCTGCGAATGGGCGTGGTGAAGTATTCTCAGGCAAGTGCACATTTAGTTTCCGCCAGAAACAAGCTTGCTTTGGTCTAAACATATCTGAACTTGCAGTACCACTCTACAGCCGATTTTCGTGACCTTGGCCGGGTCGAGGGCGCTCTGCCCATCCTCGAGTTCGATGGCGCCGCAGAGTTTTGGGTCCACAACCTGGAGACCTTCCAGGCCATGGGAAGCGACCCAGAGTACGTTGACAAGATCCAACCGGACGAGGCAAACTTCATCGACCAGAAATCTATGAAGATGATCATCGGCGTGGACTACATTGTCGTGGAAAACCAGAATGAGGTGATGGAGCACGGTCGCAAATTTTGACCGGAGTGGTCAAAGCATATACCCCGGCAGATGGGAAAATAAATAAGCAAAGGAAAGACGGTTATGAATATAGAAGAGCTTTAGTACATAAATGCCAGTGGAATTGCTAAACAATGCAGTGTATTGTGTTCCATATCCGCCGTTAAATGCCACGCAAGGGACACTGTTCAGGCGTCACTGTATTCAATGACGAATATCATTTTATAGTAAAAGGTATGGGCGGCGCACAGAGATCTCCAGTCATATTCTTATTCGCAAGAGATAGAGCTTGCTATAAATCCGAGTTAAAGTAGCGCAACTATTGAAAAATCTGTCGGCGAGTTGTCCATTTTCTCCCAAAAACCACGAAAAACCACGACCAACCACGACTAGCATTCTATCAACAATTGCCTGGCTCCTCCGTGCTTCTTGCTAGATTGATTGGGACTGTTGCATAATTCTCCAGTGTTGCCTTGAGTTCTTGAACCGTGTTCATGTACTCATCCTTATGTTGCAATATGTATTTTTGTTCCCAATCATAAGCTTTAGCAAGTTCCTTATCAAACCCCCCAGGACTAAGCACGGGTAACATTAAATCAAGGGCAATATTCCCATCTTTGTCCTTTAGATACCGGTTTATGCCTAATCCCAAGAGTTGTCTGAGGGCTGCTAATCTACCATCCAAGTACCTGCTGTAGCTGTAGGGATGGCCGTAGTCGTAATCATGAATATATTTTAAAGAATATTGATGTAAAATAAAATGGTGTAGGATTGTTTGGCCCTTATCACATACCGCATTGATTGATATATGACCATCGCCCAACATCATTTTTACCATGTCGGTATTTAGTATGATGCATGGGAATGCATGTTCATATACAGCGCAGTGAATTGGTAGCCTGCCTCTGTTGTTTCGATGGCCTGGATTGATGCCTACCCGAAGAATTCTTTTCATAGCCAGCAAAAAAAACGAACTATCCCCGTACCAAAAGATTGAGGTAAAATAGCACAACATATTGCACCCTTTGAAGTCGGTAACGTTGAAATCAAGCTTCCAATCTTGAACTAGCTTCATAGCTTTAAAGAATTCGTCATCTCCTACACGGTCTGCTAGAGCAGCTCCCACCAAGTTCCAATGATCGCTTGTATTCGCCTGCCACTTGGAAACAAATGTTTGAGCGAGTTCCAGTTGTCCACGACGAAGGGCACTTTCAAGGGGCGTTGAATCAGACTGACTGAAATCCACATCCCAGCCGTATGTTTCAATCAGGGAGCGACATATATCTGTGGCTCCGCTCCGCGCAGCATTTATTAGAGCTTTACGCCGGTCGTTTTTCTTCCATTTCAAAAACCTTTTCCCGCGCTCTGTTGTTTCGAAATAAAAGAACAGCTCGTTAATTCCTTGTCTTGCAATAATATCCAACAATGTATCTTGCATAAAATGGTCAGAGGCAGTCTCGAAATCTGCACCAGCATCGAAAAGAAGCTTGAAGATGCTGTCGTGTCTCTTGTAAGTGGCGACAAAAATCGGCGTCATTTTTCCACGTATACCCCATTTTTTGTCAAGATCATACTTCAGAAATATTTTGTTTCGTATCCACATTTTTGTGTTCTTCTTGACGCACCACTCAGCCAGATTGTATATACCTAAGTCGCAGGCTAGGTGTAGCAACGGAGAAGGGGCATCGTCTTCTAGATGATACCAGTGAAACCGATATTCCACCGCTTGTTCCCAGAGCCTCCGTACTTTGGAATCTTTCTCAAAGAACTTCTTATTTCGTTTGATAATCTGACCTACCCGGCTGAGCTTTTGGAAGTGAACATCCCAAAAATGAGCTGCATAATTCGCAAGGGGGTATATGGTTCCCGTGCTCTTACTCAGCTTCAGGTCACTATCCGAAAGCCAAGTGGACAGATATCCAATCAGTTGATCACAAATCGACTCGTGAGACTGTCTCAAGGACAATATGCGTTTTTCAGGCCCATAATTTCGGGTCTTTATGAGGTAATCCTTTGCACTCTGGTGGAGAAAGGTTACTTCAAATTCCCAATAATCCACCACATTCTGTCCAGTTTGTTCTTCCGTCTCGTCGGTATGTGAAGACTCGTCCGACGGCCAAAGATGCTCCTCATATCTAGGTGTTTGGAGGAGATGTCCGCATGAGTTGACGAGGGATCTGCAAACTTCCTCCCTGCTAAGAATTGGTGTCGGTTGAATATTAATTGCTTCACATAGTTCCGGCACTCTCAGTGGGCGCGAGGCTAGCAACAACCAACCTAAAACATTAGAAACAGCATCGATATTTTTGGTTTCAATAGATAAAAGAATCCTTTCGTAGACTGCCTCTAGACCGTGCGGTAGTTGTCCCAGGGCTGCTTCAATTTCGTTTATTGACTTGTTCTCGAGATCCCGAGTCATGAAGCTGACCCATAGGAACGTGTCTCCAGAACGTTTCTTGAATATAGTCTCAATATGATGCTGGAGTGGATGATTAATTATGTTTTTCTTTTTTGCTAGTTCGAGCACTCGTTGTGCTATAAAGCGCTGAATGTCCGCCTTGCCAGCCGGCATCATGTCCAGTTCAATTTTTCGGAATGATAAAAGTGACTCTGGTATGCGCTCAGGGTATCTTCTACTGAGGCATATCAATTTCATCTTCCCCGTCGAAAATCTGTTGCTTGTCCCAAGTAACTCAAATTTCCTGAGGAGGGTTGAGAGCGAACTCTCTTCACACTCGTCTAACGCATCCACAATACAGTAGAGAGGGGTGGTTTCTAGCCTCTTCACCATTTCTTCGAAGAACCCCCACAACTGATTCAAAGAATTCCCCTGAAATAACGCGGACTTTTGAGTCTTCCATTGTGGTAAAATGATATTAATGAGCTCTGGCTGGTATTGGATTAGTTGATAGATAAGACCTCGCAAGATATTTGTTGCCGTGTTTCGTGATTGGTTCTTATTGTCGCAAAAGAAGAATATTGTATGGCCGGGTTGTCTTCTATTTCTATGCTCAAGGTGTCTAGTCAGGAATATAGACATATAAGTCTTGCCGACACCTGGTGGGGCGGATATCCACAGTAGGTGTGGGCTTGTCAGCTCCCATGTCTTGAATTCCTCGGTTGAAATAATCCATTCGCATGTTCCGGGACAGACGTCTCCTTTAAAATCGATGATGCCTTGTCGATCTTGTATTGGGTTAGTTATGAACAATGCCTGGAGACACGTCTTCTCTTCGCTCCCAGCTCCAAAAGAAGCCTTGAGGTCATTCAGCTCTGAGCTGATGTTTCGAATTTGATTTCTACAGAGTGGTAAGTGCCTTGTGTGCGCAAAGCTATTCCCCGGGTTGACCTACAGTTGTTCGATTCCAATTGTCAATTCGAGGTTCGACTTTACTCGCTCAATAGCATCAAATAATGCGCATATCTCATCCTCTTTAGATTTTCCCACGATAGCCTTCCAGGCACGACCCGGAAGCGGGTCCTTGGGCGAGAAATGTATGCCATCGAGTACGCGGTAAAGTTCTCGGCTGGTGCTGACGCATGTTTGCACCATTGAAGCCACATCATCGCCATGTAGCTCTGGGCAGTCTGCGATGTTGGAAACGATGGTTCTTAGATAATCGATCTCTTTGAGCCATTTGGGAATCTGTTCTGGGGCGTTTTGCAGCTGATCGTACACCCCTTTCCCAACCTTGGCTATCTTGAGGGCCAGGCCAGCGAATTGGGCTGCCCCTGCTGCGATGCTAAGTGCTTCAGCCATTGCCAAAAAAAAAAAAACCTCGCTTGCGCTTTATCGCGACGGGCTCGATGCGCGCGTGTGGATACAGGCGATCAGTGTGCAGGTCGCGATGCGGGCAATGTCGGAAAATTGATTGAAGGGGGAGAAGTTGTACAGGGATGCGGGGTATCGCAGCATCGCCTGATTTCATGGCTGCCTCTCTATCAGCCCCATGCAGTGCGACTGTTTTTGGTAAGCGAGGCTGACAACCCAACACGTCACTAGCTATCAGCCGCCATATGCCCACGTGCGGTTTGCCCTACAGTTCCCATTGCTTGTCACGACTTGGTTAATCAGATGCAAGGTATAGTTTGAAATCTCCGGGATTTTAGATAACTGGCTTACCATGCCAAGTCATTATGGTACCACTGGTTAGGAACACCGCAGACTTGTCGTCATGAGTTTTTACTGGGAAAAAATGTGGTACAACATGGTTGTACTGGGATTCTATCAAATAAGATGACATGATAAAATATCCAAGTGCTCATTGCATGTTTTGATTGTGAAATGCCCATGTGGTCAAATGGAAGCTACTCTTTAACAGTGAGCTATTTGGGCGGGTTTTTAGTATTCGCGGAATAAAGAATTTTCCTGGGATTAAAATATATCTGCAGATTCACTCGTCCTCGGTGAACTGCGATGCGAGACTCCTGACCCAGGAGGATACATGAGAGTGAGGTTTCGTATCGCTTTCATCTTCCTGCGTATCCTCTTCCTCCTCCTCCTCCTCATCATCACATTCTCCAATGTCCAACCATTCATGCTGCCAAATTTCCTTTTCATGCCGCGCGTAACCATCAGAGCGTAGCCAACTAAAGATGTTTCGCGTCCAAACTTCGGAGATGAATTCCTTGGTGTGAGCTAGAGCCCCCGGTCCTGGTAGATCTAGCTCAAACTCGCCCAGACTAATGGCGGCGGAGGACTTTGGGGTATCCTGGGCAGCCATTTCGACCAGTCGTTCGCTGCAAGAATCGCCTTCAACACATTCCCAAATGAACCCTTTGTATTGGAGGATATGATCGGTGCAATTTTGATGAATTCTGACATCAACGTCGGTATCCTCAAGAGGGGTTGTACCAAATGGTGCCCATGGACAAACTGGGAGACGAGTATGATTCAATGCCTGGCAAAGAAAGAGAATTTTGCACTCATCTGCACGAGGTACCCATCCATTTTGGCGGTAGCTATCTGAACATGGCACTTGCATGAATGACTGGACAGTGCCTGACCATGTCGCAGCATGCAGGCTAATTGGTACTTGTCCAAACCCGATTTGACGTACAAACTTGGACTGAAGTCCGAATATTGTTATTCCAAGCCACAAGGGAGCAGCTTCAGGGAGGCGATCCATCATTATCCGCCCCAAAATCCATGATTCGCTTTCAAGCAATGGGTTTAGAACATCCAAGAGACCCTGAATCCAAGGCCCTGATTTGTTGCATTCAACAATTGGATTGAAAAAAGCATTCATGATGACGCTTTGAATACCCATCGTATAGCAACTAAACGTAAGAAGTCGATCCAAGTCTACGCGTTGAGGTATGCATTGTGGCAGCATTCTACCCCCAGGGAGTGTTTTGTAATCTCCCATCAATGTGCAAGATTTGGACAAAGCCTCTTGTTTAGTACATGACGTCTTTATGGCAGGCAAAGACATAACTTTTTCTCTTGGTTGGGAGGGAAGCAGAATTGCTGCAGCCAAAGCAGCTAGGCTTTGGTCCTCGATGTCATGGAGCGAACAGAATCGAGCAAGGAAACCGAAAGCCTCAGCAAATGATGCGGCTTGTGTCTGCTCTGGGAAAGAGGAGTAAGCGGCTTGTGATCCAGAGATGGTAAGATTGACGCCGTGTTCCAAAGATGTAGACCACGGTGCCAACACCTCCTCGTGTTCCACAACCATACCGGCTTTCCACCCTGTACCAGGCGCTAAAACTGCAGCCCACCAACGAAACTCTTCAGGACTGCAAGCACCCAGGAATATTTTGGTCATGGGGATTTCAGGACAACCCGCATCGGCACCATTTCTCTCGGATGCTTGATTGTCTGTATACGTAATAGAACTCTCGTGCGGCACAAGCTCACACCAACGAGCTGACAGAACATATGCCCATGCCAATACAAGGATGGAGATGTAGTTGTCGTGATTACGTGAGAACCATGTTTCGAAATAGCCACCGTCCTGGTAGACCTGGCCGATGGAAAGTGTGATTGGATCCTGTACTGAAATTTCGATGTTTACAGACTGCCGAAAAGTGGGCATCTCGCGCCCGCAGCTTGAAGCCGAGCATGTCCATTCAGAAAATCCCTTCACAGATGATCTGCTATGTGACTTGTACTTTGTGTGTTTGATTGCCACATTTGACGAAAGGCGTGGTTGTCGAGGCAAGGCATCCTTGAGTGAGAGGGCACTGGGTGGCAGTGTTGGGTTTGCTTTGGCTTGGTGGAGTAGTCCCGACCACAGCCTGAAACTGGCCACATATGCGGCGTGATACTCTTCGGCGCTTGGCTGAACGGTATCTTCCATGATTTGTTGGACGATAAAGTGAAATCTCTGTTGGTTTAAGAGAGAAGAGAATGTGAAGATCAAAACGAGACAGTAAGATCAGGGGAGGCGAAAATAGTCTTTTTGTCCGTGCGCATACGCGCCCGCTTTAGCGCCGACACAACCAACAACAGTGAAAGCACCAATGTGATCAATATCACCAACATGGTTGACCAAATATAGCCAACATCTGTTGGTGATGAGTTCTAGGAACAATAACAGCCTTTCTGTATTAGGCCAAGTCGGCGGTAAGCCAAATGAAAATATTGTTACCATCATGTACATAAACAGACCTGTTCCAGTAGATACAGAGTTTACAGGCATTGCTTTAATCAATTCAATCTTAACTACTATTACCTCAATTGTACGACGATTTTCTAATAAAAAAACCACCACTGCCTCAAGAATTATTCGGTAGGTTGCCGATGAATGTTCGATATTCTAAGGCGAGATGCACTTCTAACGCCCATGTTGCAGATTTGCTGTGCCTCCAAACACAAAAATACGCCATGTCTGCTAGTTCCGGACGTTCTGGTTGGTGTGTTGTTTGCAAGCACGCGAATAATGAACACAATTATTATACTTGTGAAGCTCGGGGCTGCCGGAAGAAGTTCAAGGTGTGCCAAACTGGCGACCATGAAGAGTGGAGTGTACCACAGGATAAATATGTTTTCTGCAGCTGGTGCCATGATCACCCGTACTCCTGCAACGTGGTTGATGCAATGGACACACCACGAATAGAGAGAAGGTGAAGGATGACGCAATTGACAATTTTTGGCACAATACGTGGTTTTATTATGAATGGGACATGTAGGTTACCAGACATTGAGTGGAATGTCTCTGGGTCAGTTTTATCTCAATAGAGCTGCAATATTTTCAAATTTTTTAGTTGGGTTTCTTTCTAGCAGTTTCATATCTCACCCCGCTTCAATTTGACTACCAACATCGGGTATTTGTTTCCGTTTTTGCGTACAGGTTAAAGTAAAGCCAAAACTAAATATATAGTCAACTAGGGGATGAAATAAAGCGATGGCGGATCATCCATGTTGCGTTGGTCAATACACAAGATCAGATGATGGTTCTGTCATCTGATCGGATCATTGGTCTCGGGAATTGGTCGTTATTGCCGCTTTATATTGGAGGATCTGTTGCATCCCATATATTCGTCGAGATTTAGGGCACGCATCTGTAAATATTAATTTCTTCATGTTTATGATGTGGTCTGTGAGATGAAGGCTTTGTATTCAGTATGCTCTATTTTGTATACTGCTATTGGGGCAAAGAGAGTTTTGCTGCGAGCTTGCAAATCGCAGAGGGCCATATGGACTTTACGATAAGACTAGATCTTGGCTTGTCTAAACACAGGATAGTGTTCAGCAAGTTATGTTATACCGCCCTAAGTAGAGCGTGTAATAAAACTCTAGCCTGGTATTATGGATTGGCCAAGGTAACCAGGAATATCTGGTGAGATGAAGTGCCATTAGTGGATTCATCTTTTGCAAGGATCTTTGAACAGGCCATTTATTAGGCGCTGTTATTGATCCAGCTTAGGGTCATTTTGGCTAATGTCGGCTTCATGTTATGGGGATGTCGATGAGATGGCCAATACAGGTTAGTTGGCCTTCCTGTTGGACACTAAGATTAGGATGGTGAACGACAGTTAGTATAAGTTATTAAAGCCTCAGCTTAATCCTCGGATCTCACGCTCCTAGACCCATAGTAAACTTGCGCCCGACCCAGGCAGCACCATACTCTTCATATTCCTTTTTTGTCACAGAAAGCTTTTCAATGTGCGCATGGTTTGCCAGATTGGCACCGCCGTACCACGTCTGAGTGATGGGGTCCGCTGGTCTCGCAACACGAACTATGCAATCGTCGGGAACTCGCTGCACCACCTCCTTTTGAAGGCGCTGGATGAACCCTTCGAAGAGCGCATTGCCGCCCACGACGACAATGTTGGCCAACATGCTGGGCCAGAGGCCGATGGGAAGCTGGTCCAGCGACTCCTGAATCAAATCCGCCAAGCCAGGCTGCCTAATTCCGGCGTCGGAGGGACTGAAGACGAGTTCTGGTACCATGAATCGTTCGTTGCGCAGTGTCAAGGCATCTTCCTCTGACTGGTCGGCTGCCTTTTTGGCCTTGGAGTGTCTCGCCGGGTCGTATTCGCAGAGAATGCCCTTGGAGCGGGCATGAAAGTCGGGCAGGATGTAGTCCTTGGCGATGGCACCTGATACAAAATCGGGTCGTCGCTCTCCCCTTGTTCCCTTCCATGACTTTTCCAAGTCGGCCTTGAAATCTGGGGACACATAGCATGCTAGCTCCTTCATTTCATTTACAATGTGTGTATCGTTTCTCATATCGAAGTGGCGCAAGGAGATGATACGTGTTAGGTAGTTGGTGAGCACCTTGCCTCCAACATCGAGCCGGCGGATAGCCGATTGCAGTGGTCTGCCCTGGAGAAGAGGTGTGATGGTTGTGTGAGAGTAGCCGGAATCGATGACGAGAAGGGCTTCGGCGGGGATGTTTGCGGCGGTGTGAGTGTCTTTGGGGGTCTGGAATATACTTTGGATGTCATGGTAGGCGTTAAAAGTCGAACCTTGCAAGGTCTGGTTAGCTTGGTCCTCATGTCATGATGGGTAGGTCGCACCTATTCCACGATAATAGCTGGCAAAGCCGTATTCTTCGAAAACGACCTGATCGCAATTCGTCTCCAACACTGGCAGGCCATTTGGGGGCTCTCCAAGAATTAATCTGGTCTCGGATGGGTCGCATTTCATCGGGGCATTCGCATCGAAGAATTCGTGGTCCCAGACCTCCTTCTGGGCCTCCCAGTTGACGATGAAGCCCTTTTCTACCGGTCGGCGGAACTGAATCTCGCCAAAGTCGCGGCACTTGTCCAGATCGGAAGCGACGTAGACTTTTCTAGAGCGGTCGCGGGCGATGCAGTTGGGGATGATTCGCGGCTCGTTAATTTTTCCACCGCAGACGAGGCCGGCCTTTATCGTGCCGGCGCCATTGTCTATGACGAATGTGTTTGTTGGCGCTTTGGGGGGCGCAGGCTTGGCCTTGCGTCCTCCAGCCATAGCTTCACGTTACAGTGTGTCGTGGGTAGGTGCAAAGGTGGGATGGTGCCCAGATGGCGTCTCAACTCAAGCCAAAACGCGACTTCACGTGCGCGAGTGAGGGTTACGTAATCCACTTTTGAAATGACTTGAAGCCATTTGCATCTTGTCCCAGTCATGAGCTTGTCCATGATGGCAATTTAAGGATTTGGTGAATATTTTAAGAGCGTGATGACACTTATCAAACAAAGGTCATTATTGCAATACCATTGCCAACTTGATTATTTGGCATACCATCACTATCGAGCGTCAGCATGACTCCAGGGTGGTGCTTGATCAAGCAAGTGGACCATAGCAAAAACTACCCTACTCGCCTAAATTGGACTCTTTCTGAAATAAACATATCTTTTGCGCCCAACGGTACTTGGTATGGTATATACATGGGCTCTGATAAATACACATCGGCGTCTGCGTATTGGAGTATTGCATTGGATAGGTTTGTCGACGACTACTGAGCCCAAAATGCCAATGAAAGTCTCGCGGCGTTCAAGGAGAAACCGGGCATGGAATTGAAGCCCGCTAAGCTTCTCTTCCAACAGGGCGCCGTGTATGCAGACGCACCACTGAGGACTGAACTCGAGGCTCGCTGTGAAGTTACTCAGAAATATGTGCAGTCTCCTCGTATTTCCTGTACTCGACCCGATACATCTACCCAGCAAAATTGCTCAGTCGTTGCGCAGAGACCATCAACCAAGAAGAACCCACCTGGCGCCATTACACTTCTTTCCATTCCGAAAGTATGGTACCGGGTGGCATCGCTACTCCCTGGAGCTGCGGGGATGCTCACGCGGGATGCCGATGCCTCAATACAATACCTAGATAACCCTCAATTCATAACCTCGAGCGGCAGCGACAACACTTTGGGCAATGACCCTACGGCTTTGAAAATGTTCGAAAATATTGACAAGAGGAGTTTCAGCCGTCGATTAGCACAACTTCTCAACACGTACATGTTTTTGAGTCAGGTCTATGCTGTCGCTCCTACCGGAAGTCTCGAATCAAGTGTCGAGTTTGGTGCCAACCTGACAATTCCAGTAAGTGTCGAAAATCTTGTCGAGGTTTATGCCGTGTCATGGACATGGATGATTTTATGCATCATATCATGCATCATACTCCTTGGAAGCGGGGTCACGGGTGCCATCTTTGCTCATTTATCGAATGGGCCTGAAGTTCTCGGCTATGCATCGACGGTCATCCGGGACTCGAGGTTTATGGATCTGCCGCCTCAAATGAGCCAGCTGCCGGGAATAGAACTCACAAAGGAAATAAGACAATGTCGAGTAAGATATGGCTTCACACATTTAACATCAGAAGAGACGCTGGTCCTGGGTGTTGGGCCGCAAGACCAGACACGAAAAATCACTGATGGACCAAAGGAATAGGTGTTGTGTTTTATCTGGAGTTGGGCTAAAAAAAGGGGGGGTTTCCGGTCATTAGGGCTCACTGTTATTTCATTCATCAGTCAAACACGCCCCCATTGAAATACATTATGCTGCAAAAGAAAGACTTTTTACATTCCATCATGGGTTATCATGCGTGTGGTTTTACTTTATAAATGTGCTATGCGCCGATGGTTCGGCTCAAGGTGAATGCGTACAATGAATGGTCTGGCTCCAATATTGGGTCTTGGCATTGTTTAGGCATCATGTACATAGAGACTCGTTGATCGATAGCTCAACTTCGGGAAGGAAACTTTTGACAAAACTTCAACCTGAACATGCGGTTTAAATTTCCAGACGGCATTCTGATTCTTGCATCGTGTTTGATGTCTCGTTCACTTAACAGTCTGTAATCAGTTTTAGTAACTCGGCCAAGGCATTTATGAATTATAGGAGAGCACACTGCATAATGTAACTCTTTTCGATACAAGTAGATGACTATCTTAATTAGGGTTTGTTTAAAAGCGTAAAAGAAGAATAAATCAAATGTCCGCTGGAATTAAAGCAAAGTGCCATATCACTCAGGAGCTAAAATGCCTGAGCGGAGAAATGGAATCTCAAACCCAACAACTTTGCCCTCATTGTCCTTGTAAAGCAAAACCCGATCCAAGGGCTCACCGCCATATCGAACCCAGTCTTCATTCATCCACCCCAAGCAGCTCTTCTTCTCGAGACCGCTTCCAGGAAGATCGGTTTTGGCCACGGAGCTGATTTCGGGCCAGAGACGCCACACTTCTCCGACTACCGACTTGCCATCGACAGTGCTCTTCTCAGTGAGCTCAGTGGGGAACACCCGAATCGGAGCTCCAATGCTGGGGACGAATTCTCCCATGGTGAGGTTCCAAAGCTCTGGGAGCGCGGTGGCAATATCCGAGCCGTTGCGGCGAAGCGAAGAGAGGACGACGGAGTCCTTGTCATGGGACAGCTCCGCTTCAATTGAGACATCGGCTCCCTTCTTGGACTTATACTTGACTTCGTATTGCTCTGCTTGTTTTCTCGATATCTCATCCACAGCGGGAACAAAGGTAGTCAGCATTGCATCGGTCAGGATAGACGCGGCCTTCATGGGACCCGCTGTTAGAATGATGACGGCGATGCCGTACTCGTCCACGAGGTCAAATTGGCTTCGGTAGAAGAAGGCACCACCGCTTTTGCCGTAAATAGTAATGGGATGGGGATGCTTGGGGGTCAGATCAAATGGACGGAGAATCTCCCAGGGCAGGCCAGACATGGCGTAGGGGCCGCCTGCAAACGAGTCTGGCTTGAGCCACTGGCGAATCTCGGCGGGATTTAGGTCCAGTGTGCGCGAGAGGAAGGCATGAGCAAACTTGGAAAGGTCCGCAGTTGTAGATATGAGGCCACCGGCTCTGCAGTAAAATTTTTAGCACTCACTTGTTGCCGTCTTCAAAGGTGTGTGTATGTCTTACGGTGTGTTGGGGCCGTATGCAGATCCCCAGCTGCTCTCGCCAGGAGGAATGACTGCCTTTTTATCGTCGCCGGGAGAAGGAAAAGTATTCTTGAGATCTAGAGGGCCCGAAACAACTTCTTCAATGAGTTGAGTAAAGTTTTTACCAGTGTATTCCTCAACTACCATTCCTAGGATGACGTATGCCGAGTTGGTGTAGAGAGGCCGCTCCCCAGGCGCCGTGGTAGGGTAGAGCGTGGTCATGCCATCGAGGATGTCTGACAATGTTAGTCAAGTGATGCGATATTTGCCGGTTTGTTACATGCCTTGATTAGAACATTGTCCGTTCAGGGCTGTAACGCCACAAGGCGGGTATTCCGAGTCGTTGATGGGGGGAAGTCCAAACTTGACAAACACATCCTTCAAGAAGTAATATTCCGAATATCCATCTGTTCATTGTTAGTATTTGAATCTCTCGGAATGCGGACGTCTTACAATTTGTGGGCACTCCTCCGAGATTCGAGGCGAGCATCCTTAGTGTGATGTTTTGCCACGAGATGAGCGAGTCTGGTTTGGCCAGTGTCTTGAGAAACTTGGTCACGGGAGCGTCAAGGTCGATCCCGCTCTTGATCAGGACGTAATCGGCAAAGATCTTTGAGACAGAGCCAATCAGATACTGCGAGTCTCGGTCCAGCTGCTTCGTGCCATTCTTGTTGGCCTTGGACAGGTGATGGTACTCCCAGATGGGAGTCCCGGGGTCCTCCTGGTCCCAGCTGACGACGGCCAGGGAGAATGAGGAGTTGTCGACGGGCCAGCCCGCATTGATGGACTTTGACACGGCCTTGTCCAGAGCGTCGGACAGCTTGGCGCCCGCTTCTTTGAAGACTGAGGCCTCTGAGAGGGCAGTTGGCCTTGGCACGACGGGGCCTTCTGGGCGACAGTCGAGAGCTGCCTGGGCCAGGAATGGCGCAAAGGGCAGAAGCCGGAGTAGTGCTTTATGTGTCAACATATTGGCTGCCGATGAAGAATTGAAGAGATGGTGTTCGACTCTGCTCTCTCTCACGACCGTCTCAAACCGGCGGCGACACCTCTCGACTTATATCGCCAAAGAATCGTCAAGCGAGAGTCATGACGATCCGTGTCTGTGAATAGAACAGCACTTCCCGCCTGTTTTCCCTGGCCTAGTTACGTTGTGCAGAAAAAGAAATACGACTACCGAAGTGGACATGATGTTCCGTCTTGCAGCATGTTCGCGGTTGGTGGTTGGTTCAACTGAGACATGGCAACGTTGATCGGTGCGGCTTGACGATGTGGCGCACATACACACACACACACACACACACAACCCCATGGGGAGATCTGAAAAAAAAAACCAAAAAAAATAAAAATAAAAACCCGAGATACGATGCAGGCCCGACCGAAAGGGGAAAAGGGTTACTCAATGGTCTTTCTGACCCCCAAGAATGTAATGTACCCGGGGAGCCGGTCAGGGATCATGCTTTGGGCCAGCAAAGTGACTTTCCATTTCCTTCTTGGGTCGAGCAGACTGAGTCGGTGACGAAAGGTGTTGCGGCTCGGCCCAACCTTGGTATGGCGGCGAGTCCAATCGGGACCAGGCTCGGTCATTACGAGGTCCTTTGATCTTGAAGACCTGACTTGCCAACTTGCTCAATTGATCAGCACCACCCGGACCAAGGCGATTGGCGACGGGGCCATTGATCTGCGGTTTACGTTTGGGCTGTCGACAAGGTTATTGTCAATGCTATTGAAAGGTCGTTGGATTGCCAACTGTCGGTTATCAACGGGATGTAAATATGACGACAAATGAACATGGAGCGGCTGTTGACCTCTGCAAATAATGGAATAAACAATGCTTCGTTTCCATGTCATGATAATCTAATAATTCTATGTCCCATAAAAAACAAAACCCCTTTGGCCATGCATATATTTAAATCTTGGGCGTGCTGACCACGCTCGGCACCAACCCCCACCGCTCTGATACCTCGTCGCGGGGAACAGCGCCCATGGCAGTGATAGTATTTACAAACGACGGACCGCCGCTCTCCCAGGCGTAGTCCTTCCAGCCCCCGAGGCTGGGCCACATCCTCTCGTTTACGATGCGCGCAATCTTGGCGCGTTGGGTCTCGCGCTGTTCAGGCTCGCCCACCAGGCCGGCCACGCTGCTCCAGAGCGCCCATGTATCCTCGAGTTCGGCGACGCTCGACACGCCCATGACGCTGACGCCCATGCGCACGCCGGGCAGCACCTTGGTACCAAAGGGTGACCCGATGCGCGCCCAGTTCTCCAGCGCCCACCGAATCGACACCTCCTCCAGCGTCTCGCCCTCGTCCTTGGCAATCGCCGCGAGCTGGTTGCAGGCCTGTCGCAGCTCGCGCGGCGCCGGATGCCACGCAGCCATCGGGCTGTTCTCGACACCGCGCGTTGTCAGGAGTCCCATGCTGAGCATACTGGCGTTGGGCAGGCACTCGACGCCGGCATCACGGAAGCGGCTCAGCAGGCGATCCTGGCCCAGCTGGCTGTTCTGGACGCAAAAGTGGCTGTATGACATGACGGCGTCGAGCGGCTCTCCCGTCTCGCGCAAGATCATCTCGGCCAGGTTGGCCAGCGTCTCGACAGGATAGCCGCTGATGCCCACATAGCGAATCAAGCCCTGGTCCCTCAACTTGCGCAGCTCGATGACGGCGGCCAGGACTTCCTGGGGAGAGACAAACTCGACATCGTGGGTGTAGACAAGGTCCAGGTAAGAGGTGCTCAGGCGCTCGAGGCTGCGGTAGACGCTGTAGCGGATCCAGGCGGGCGAGTAGTCGAACTGGTCGCCGGCGATGCGCCCGGCCTTTGTGATGAGAAAATAACCGTCTCGGGGCGGGGGCGGGGTGAGCTTGCGCAGGGCGTCGCCGAGAAGCACCTCAGAGGGGCCGTAGTAGGGCGACGTGTCGAAGCCGATGATGTTGTGGGCGAGGGCGCGTCCGACAATATCGGTATAGGGCATATGCGTGGGATCGGGGTGGTACTGGTGGTTGAAGGTGGCGGTGCCCAGGATGAGGGGGGGGAGCACCTCTGATAGAGGTTTTCGGACTGTGGTCATGATGGCGGGCGGGCGGGCGGGCGGATTGCTCAGCTTGTGCGCAACTGGCCAAGGGGGGTATACGAGAAGAACAAGAATCACGAAATCACACACAAAAGACCAAGAGCCTCGATCCTGCAGTATTGTGAGAGAGCCAAGGGGGATTCACGATGACAATGCGCGCGCTACAGATACAAAGGCCCCTTCAGAGGGTCTCTTCCGGGTGGAGGGGCGCCAAAAGGCCGAGTGGGGGGGAGGAGAATTTCGGGGCCAGATCTCGGCGGGGAACTCGGTTTTCGAGCCATCACTAGACATGAAGGGTGTAGTTTAGTTTCTGGTTTGGGGCAGGCAATAGAGAGGGTTCGTGGTATAAATTCGCGCTTCCCTCGGAGGACCGAGTGCTCCCTTTTTTGATCGAGGCATGCATCTGGTTGGCTGCTTTTATTTCTGCGTCCCTTTGGTTTATGATGCATGACGCAGCTGATTCGTTTTTGGATTTGTCATGACAGCCAAAGGAAAAAAAGGAGCATGCGGTGGT
Source organism: Calonectria henricotiae (assembly GCA_020623695.1). Classification (NCBI taxonomy): domain Eukaryota; kingdom Fungi; phylum Ascomycota; class Sordariomycetes; order Hypocreales; family Nectriaceae; genus Calonectria; species Calonectria henricotiae. The sequence continues at coordinate 29,091 of JAHVYB010000237.1, forward strand.
CAGTTTTTGGAGAAGAGGGCAGGATAAAAAAGGAAAATAAAAAGTCAGAGGCGAATAAACTTTGGCATGAGCTCCCAGCTTATCGGAGCATAGCACGGAGCATAGCACGGAGCATAGCGCGGAGCATAGCACGGGGCACTGGCCATTGGCGATCGATGGCGATTGATCGATGATTCATCAATCCAAGAGTATAAGAGGGTCGTGTCTCGGAATCCGCAACCGAGTGCGCCATCAGCTAGACCGCTTACGCGATTTGGAAAGGTTGGTTTTTTTTTCTCTCTCCTTCTCGGGATGGATTGGGTGTCTCGTCGTGTTATCGGGGGAGAGGAAGGGAGGAAGGGAGGAAGGGAGGAAGGGAGGGAGGAAGGGAGGAGGCGGTGTGCGCGTGCTGGGCTGTCTTGACCGTATCATTCAACGTTGGACGTTGTGTGTAAGAGACAGAGGATACAAGTCTGTTAAATAAAACAGAGTCCAAGTTTGGGATCCGAGCTGTGGTCATCTGACGTGCTGCTGCTTTTTTTCTCTCTAAATCTGCACGACATCGGCTCGCTGTCGGTTGCTCGTCGGCTGCGTAGCGCAAGGACCCATCCCCGTCGGCTTCGTCTCTGTCTTGCCCGTCAGCGTCCGCGTCCACATCCATCTGCATTCATCTGCATCCGGCTTGTGTCCGGGGAAAATGCCCTTAGTGCGGATGCAACACAGTGACATCCACCGACTGTACCTCCCTCTCACGAGCCGCACTACCGGATTATTCCACCCTCCGAGGTTCCCAGGCCGGCCGGGCTCCCGTGGGGGGGCTAGTTGGGAGGGGCACGAGGAAACAACACTAAATAGTTCGTTCCCTGGAATGTTCCTTACAGGCGGGAGCGGCTCCTCAATCTATAGCCTGTGCGGCTATATGCGAACTAGCACCAAGCCCGTTTGTGAGGAGTCAACATTAATTTCACCGCTCACCGACGAAACAACAACACGAAGGACAGAGAGCCCACCGCGCTATGCTCGTGCCGTCCCGGTCACATGCAGAAAAAGAAAAGGATAGACTCATGGCAATTACAAAAAATTTTCCTTCTCGACCTTATCTGGCCGGGGGCACACTCCACGTTGGGCGCGAGCGCAGTAGTCTTTTCATTTCGTTACAGCACGCGGTCCCTGGCAAGCTCTGAGTGTCATGAGACGCCGCAATCGCGGGCCTGGCAAATGCCATCAGATGGAGACCAAGGACGGGCCAGGCAGGGGAGGGGGGCAGCTCGGAGTTCAATTGGGTGACCAGGCCAAGCCATGGCGAGCTTAAGCAGGCCAGTTACGCTCACACGTGGGTGACAAGAGCAGCCGGTACGGGAAAGACACAAGCCTTGCCTTGTTGTCTCGGCAAGGGCCTGCAAGCTATCCCTCTTGCTGTTATTACTGGCTCGGCAAGGCGAAACAAGAACAAGGCGGCCACAGACCACAAGTCATTAACCTGGACTATAACCAAACTATGTGCTGCCAACCTCTACCTAGCACCATAGTTTAACACGACACGGGACTGCTCCCTGGGTACCGTGAGGGGCTGGTCCCCCTTTCTGGTGCAACCTCTTCAATGCCTTGCGGGGATAGTCCATCTCCCGGGGATCATCGGCTCGCACCCAACACGTCAGCTTCTTGTGTAAGTGCCCCCCTCCGCCCCTCACCTCTTTGGTCGTTGGGCTCGGTAGTAGCCGCAAGGGGTGGCTCGAGTGGGTATTATCGAATAAAAAAACAATTAAAAAAAAAAGGGACAAGGAAGAAAACGAAAGAACCAGGTTCAGAGAGAGACAGATCTCGCGGGATCTAGACTCGTCCATCAGATCCATTCACTCAAGGGTGTGAAAAGCTCAGGTGGTGGAGAAGAAGCTGTAGCACTAGGAAACTAGTAGACGTGGGTTGAATTCCAAAAAAGGGCATTCGACTGTCGGTCTCGGGTGCCCGGTGTCGCAGTCGCAATTCGGCCGAGAGAAGGCGTTTGAACAAACGGAAAATTCTTGTGAGGCCGCCTCGTGAGACGGCGCTGCCATGAACCGGTTGTGGGAGGCGTTGTCCGAGTCGCCGGCGAGGCAAGCGGCAGCCGCCATAGGCATCGCGGTCCGCGTACGCTACCAAAATAGATTTTCGGTGTGGTGGAGTTCAATTCGGTCAAGCCGTACACGAAACCGTCACCCGATCTTCGCAAACTAATTACCTAATACTAATGCAACAAGTGTGTTTCGTATACTTCTTTCAGAAGAGACTCCAAAACCTCAAAGACCCCAGTGTCCCCAGCGTACCCCTCAACCGCCAACCCGCCCAAACACGTCCACTTTTTGACGTCACGGCGCCTATTGAGTTACCACGCTCCGGAGGCCGATCGTTCCTTTTGCCGGGAGCCAGTCCCGTTGACGGCAAAATAGTCATAGTCATGGCCCGAAAAAAAAAGAGGGCTTGAGCGTCGTCGTTGTGGAGAGAACACGAATGATCCGTCCAAGCCGCCCTGCTAGCTTTAACACGGCCCTCAATGGCTATTAATCAAGCTCCCCGCTCCCCTCCATATAAACAACTTTGTCCTGTAGCCATCCGGCGTCTTTGTCCCTCCTCTTCCCTGACGATCCCGACATCTCGGTTCCGCTTCTTGTTCCAGTAGCGGGTCGCCCAGAAAAGCTTGGCATTGGTTGCTGTACCACATCCTTGTGTGTGTGAGAGAAAGAGAGAAAGAGAGAAAGAGAAAGAGAGAGAGAGAGAGAGTGTGTGTGTGTGTGTGTGGTGCGATGAGCTCCCCCCAAGACGATCCCGGGCCCGGAGAGAAGACGCCCACAGCAGGTTTCCCATTCCCTCTTGTCGAGGAATCATCACCATCACCATCACCATCAGTAGCTTCATCAGCTCCAGCTTCTGAAGCAGGAGCAACTCCAGCAGTCACCCCTGAAGCAAAGAAGGAAAAAGGCCGTGTCCGGTTCAACAGCAAGGCCGCAGACACGAAACCACCCCACCTCGCCAGCGTTCCGAGCACCGTCCCGGAGCAGCGCGATGCTCCCGTCGTCACTAAGCCGAGGCCGTCTGTCTTGCGAGGCAACTCGGCAAACTCAGTCACCACGGCCCGCGACCTGAGCAACAACACTGATATCGAGTCGGAGCGGTCCCTGTCCGCCGCCGCCGCCGCAAAGCAACGTGCCGAGCAGGTTGCTGCCAAGCTCCAGCGGGACTCCCCGACCCCGAGCTCCAGGAACTCGCTCGAGTCCAACGTCGAGACGGCCACCGGAGATGGTCCCCTCATCCAGGGCGAGATTGGCATCGCAATGACTGACATAAACCACGCCAAGACCCGTGAGGGCGGCTGGACGCAGGCCAGCACCGAAGATGGGCAGTCCCAGCAGCAGCAGCAGCAGCAGCAGCAGCAGCAGCCTGAGCAGGAAAAGCCTGAGCAGGAAAAGCCCAACCAGGACCTCCAGGAAGAGGCCCTCAAGCTTGTGCGAGCTCACACACAACGATTTGGCCCCTCGGCAACCGAGACCCAGCCTGCCGCTGCTCCCGCGGCGGATGAGCAGGCTCAGTCCGACCCGGCCATCCAGGAGATGAACGTCGGAGGGTACGACGGTGTATACACGGTCCCCCCTCCCCAGGAGTACCGTGGAAGCGTGCTCTCGCAGCTCCTCAAGCTGTACAACAAGCCCAACGAGCCCTCTAGCTCCCACAAGCGCAACTCGCCCTACGGCGGCGGCACCCTGACCCCCGGAACACCATCCGGGTCGACGACGCCCACCCGCAAGAAGTGGTACGAGCAGAACCGCTCCCAGGACACGCTCGCCAACCTCATCGGCGCCTCGGCCAAGCTGGCCAACCCCAACGCCCCCCACGACCTCAAGCAGCTCGGAAAGGGCGCCACGGGCGATGGCGACGGCAAGGGGGGCAAGGCCAAGAAGCCCCCGATGCACAAGCGCACCGCCAGCTCGTCGCGCCTCAGCCAGTTCTGGCAGACGCAGGAGGCGCGCATCACGGTGCACATTGCCGAGACGCTCTCGCGCCAGGACTACATCATCAAGCTGTGCCGCGCGCTGATGCTGTACGGGGCGCCGACGCACCGCCTGGAGGAGTACATGTCCATGACGGCTCGAGTCCTCGAGATCGACGGCCAGTTCCTGTACCTGCCGGGCTGCATGATCATCTCCTTTGACGACAAGTCGACGCACACGACCGAGGTGCGCATCGTGCGCACCACCCAGGGCATCGACCTGGGCAAGCTCAAGGACGTGCACCACATCTACAAGGAGGTCATGCACGACGTCTACGGCGTTGAGGAAGGCACGCACCGGCTCGACGACCTGATGGCCGCCAAGGACAAGTTCAACCCCTGGCTGCGAGTCCTCGTCTTTGGTCTGACGAGCGTCACCGCGGGCCCTTTCTCCTTTAGCGCCCGTCTGATTGACCTCCCTCTGTGCTTCTGCTTCGGCTGTCTTGTCGGTTTCCTGCAGCTTATTGTTGCATCCAAGTCGCAGCTATACAGCAACGTTTTCGAGGTGACGGCCACCGTCATCGTGAGCTTCCTGGCCAGAGCGTTTGGAAGCATCAGGGGCGGCAACTTGTTCTGCTTCTCGGCCCTGGCGCAGAGCGGCATTGTCATGTTGTTGCCCGGATACTCTGTGTGTAAGTGAACCCTCTCCTGATATCACAAGTTTTTTTTTTGTTCTTTTTTGCTGACTTGAAACTCCTTCAGTATGTTCTTCCCTCGAACTTCAGGCTCGTGCCCTCGTCCCCGGATCAATCCGCATCGTTTACGCCATCATATACTCACTGCTCCTCGGATACGGCATCACCGTCGGTGCCACGCTCTGGGGATTGTTCGATAGCAATGCCACCTCCGAAACGACGTGCCAGGACCCGATACCGAGCATCATCACCTTTGCTTTTGTCCCACCGTTCGTCGTCTGTATCAGTATCATTTACCAGGCCAAATGGCGCCAGATACCCGTCATGGTCTTCATCGCCTTTGTCGGTTACGTCGTCAACTTCTTCAGCAGCCAGCGGTTCGCCGCAAGCCCCTCCATTGCCAACACGCTGGGTGCCTTGACCGTCGGTGTCTTGGCCAATCTGTACTCGCGTATCAGGCACGGTGTCGCGGCTGCCACGCTCATCCCGGCCATCTTTGCCCAGGTGCCGGGAGGCCTGGCGTCCACGGGCGGTTTGCTCAGTGGTCTTACCACGGCCAACTTGCTCACCAACTCGTCGCACCCGGTCACCGGCACGAGCACGGTGCAGTATAATTCGGGCGAGCAGCTCAACACTGTCATTTTCCAGGTGGCGGCGTCCATGATTCAGATTGCCATTGGCATCGCCGTTGGTCTGTTCATGAGCGCCCTCATCATTTATCCTTTCGGCAAGCGTCGAAGCGGATTGTTCAGTTTCTAGAAAGAGTTGCATCAGCGTTTCTTCTTAAATTATTATAATAATCATTATTTTGGGGATATCATTTGGGATTGCATAAATGGCACAAAGCAAATGCCATGTTTGTACAATAATGCGTTAAAAATGCAGACATCAGAACTCGGGAACACGAGGATACGACGTGGACCAGGCTTCTCACCCAGACGCAGAAACCGTCTTTTTTGTTTTTGTTTTTTTGGGGGGGGTTTGGAAACAGCACAGCGGGAGTTTAGAGCATGGAAAAGTGGTTTAATGCAAGAAACGATTAGTGTCCAATCAGATGAACCAGGAGACATTTTGCTATCCCTGGACGTGTTAGTGAATCGCACCTCATCGTGACTTTGCATCGCTGGACGCCATGACCCTGTCCTCGTCGGCTGCACGTCGGCTCCCTGCATTTCCGTCGGCAGTAGCTCGTCTTTCCAGAGACGGCTTGGGACAGGGACCGGGGGGTCTCGTTCGTCTCCATGTTTGCATTCTGTATCTTGTATCCTGCACCCGCCCGGATTATTCTGGCCTCCGTGGACAGGAACAGGGGGTTGGACAGGCGCTGGCACGAGCTACATAGATTAGCATGGCCTGTTTGGTGCTGGTGCCTGGGACATCACCCCATAACCCATAGGCCCATAACTGGCACCATGACTGGGCCCTTAGCATGGCCCAAGCATGGCCCAAGCATGGCACAAGCATGACGTTGGCGAGTCAAACGGTCATGACTCCCACATGTGTTTGCAAAAGTGTCGACGCGGGAGACGGATGTAATAGCCGCACATCCGTCGTCTTCAAAATACACCCCGTGTCGGGGGAGGGGGGAGGGGGGCCAATTATCGCTTGGTTTGCTCAGATTTCCGTATACCAAAAAAAATAATTATATAAAAAAAATAGTGAGTAAGCTATTCAAAAACCAAAGCCCAGAGTCGAGTTTCAACTAGCCATGGTGCCATTGTTCCAGCCAAAGAGAGGAGATGATAGTAATAGAAAGAAATAGAAGAGAGAAAAAAGAAATCGACTACGGAAGTTTTTTTTTGCGCCGCAGCTGTTGTCATTCCAATTCTGTCATGTCAAACTGCCAAACGTCACCCAAAACGCCGCATAGCGTCTTTTGTTTCTGACCTGCCCGTCAGCCTGCCCTTGTCATGCATAGCCGTCTTGCACATGATGTTCCCACACACCACCATGTGCCGCTGCTCACTCCCCCCCCCCCCCCCCCCCCCCCCCCCCCCCCCCCCCCCCCCCCCCTCCCCCCCCCCTCCCCCCCCCACCCCCCCCCCCACCCCCCCCCCACCCCCCCCCCCCCCTCCGCCCCCCCCGCCGAAGCGGGGTGATGAGTGCGCGCCGCGCCTGGCCTCGCCACAGTGGATTGAGTAGGGGGGTGCTTCGCGTGCCCGCCCCCGAGCTCGCCGCTTGGGTCTCGCCTGGTCTGCTTTGATTTTTTTTTTGCTTTCTTTCTCTTTCTGTTCTCT
>JAHVYB010000237.1:36815-48895 GCA_020623695.1 Calonectria henricotiae
CACGCGCGGCGCGACCCATGTGCATTTCTACGCGCGTGTCCACCCCCGGCCCCGCGGGTGGCCCCCTGTCTTGTAGTTCATATGCCTTTGCGTTGACTTTTGGAGGACAGGGGGGTTTCGGGCGGGGGCAAAAAATGAAGTAAGAAACACAATATAAGCCAACAACCTCCCTGTGGGCCGGGTGAGGACTGCGTTGCCCCATCGTCCGGGATAGGCCCAGGGGGGGGGGGGGCAACTCACAAAAGAATCGGACGAGCCTTCGTTGTGAACGAGGCAGTATCCGCCGCAGCACTTTCTACAGACCTTCTGCGTGCGTTCGATGCACTCATCGCACTGATATCGATTGTCAGTCCAGGGATCATGGCAACAGGGGGCCCAGCAAAAACTGGGCCGGTGGGGATATTCTATAACTAACATTACTACCGCATTCCCAGCAGCTTCGCGAGATTTTGGGCTGTTGAATTCAAAACAGTCAGCGAAGTGCCCTGCAACAATGCAAATAATTAAGACATGATATGCCACCGCCATCGAGGCATCATCCCGACTGCAATCAATGCACACATTTTATCGGTGGAGTGTACGTTGCCAGACCCAGCAGCAGCAGCAGCAGCAGTGGTGAGAGACACAGAGGCCATTAGCTAATTCGGCCGGTCCCGCCGCCTGCTTCTGCTGGTCGACTTTGATTTGATGCCCCGTCATCTCTGTTGGATAGTGCACGGCAGACAGAGACCGTTTCGTACCTTGGATTTGACCATCCCATACTCGGGCTCAATGTTGTCGAGCGAACTCCAATTTCCATCATAGTCTACAACGACGACCTGCTCCTGCATGCTCCCCGGGAGCTGGTAGCACGACTCGCACCACCACTTGTTGCAGCTGACGCAGCAGCGCTCCCTGAGGCAGTCTGCGCACCGGGGCGTAAAGGGCTTGGAGCCCGGCCCTGGCATGGTTGCTGCTTGCACCGACGACGACAGCACCGGCGGCGGGGACAGCAGCGGGAGGCATGACGGGTGGGTCTTGTCTGCATCCATGAGTCCCTCGGGCGCTTTGCCGCAAGATGCGCAGCCGCCGACTGAGAAGGTGGCCATGGCAGGATTGCACGCAGAAGGCATGATCAACTGCCCGGATGCGGGCGAATTCCGGTGCCGCGGGCCCTGGCATAGAAGCCCATCAAAGGCGATCAGGCCCTGGCAAGCCAGCAGACAGCTTGCCCAGTCGCCCTCGATGGGGTTGGCCACCATTCGGCCCTTCCTGCACCACCAGGCGTCGCCCTCGCCATGCAGGGAGTCGGTCAGCGCCCTCTGGCTCTTCTGGTTCCATCCTGCGCCAATCGACGCCTGCGCGTCGCTCGCCGTAGTATCAGCCCCCTTGGAACCAAAGACGTAGAGGGCCTTGAGCCGGGGCATGCCCTCGGGGCGGGAGCTGCGACAGGCATAGGTCAGTGCCGACCGCAGCTTGCCCTGGTTCATGTGTTTGACATCGCGGATCGAAAGCAGACGAACGCTGTATGACGAATCGTTGATGATTTCGTGGCACATTTCGGCCGTGACGGACAGGCCATCGAGAATTAGGGATTGGACATCGCGGAGCAGGTCCCGCTGTCGGAGTGTCGAGAACACACCTCTCAAGGGTCCAGAATAGAAGCTATATGGAATTGTGAGCTAGGGGTTCTCTTGCTTGGTTGGGGGAAGGGGAAAAAAAAAAAAAAGTGCGCCCGAGCTATTAGAGTGGCAGGCGGGTTTTGTGTGTTTTTTGTATTTAGTTGTGACTCACTCATCTTCGGTAAGGTAATCGATAAGTTGCACATTGTGCCAGACGAGCTCGTTATCAATATCCTTTGTGTTTTCAGGCTGCGCAGTCTTGACGTGGGTGAGGTCAAGGTGGCGGAAGACGCCGGGGGTCTCGTGGATCAGTGATCGAAATTCGCGGCTGGTGGCTGCAAGATTGACGAGGCCAGAAACGGGGAGGTATGGGAGGGTGTTGCGAAGGACAAGGGAGTTGCAGAGGGCGTCGAAGAGTGTCAAGACCGTTGGTTGGATCTCTACGCGCGTGTTGGGGTCGACAATAACTTGGCTCATGTCAGGCTTGCAGGACCTAGTGTAAGACGACGAAGCACTATTAGAAATGAGTGACGGCCCCTCTGTCAAAAAGGGCGATCAATGAGAGGGATTCAAAGGTATGAAGATTGAAAGGCAAGAGTCGTCGCACGGTCGCGGGACGAGCGAGGCTGTATAGATATCATATTCGGCTCGACTAATAAGACAGGTTGCGCAACGGAGCTCCAGGGGTGGTGGGTTTAGCCAGGGTGGCGGCCATCGCAGTGCAGGTTGCTAAATGGCATGAGATGGATGTGGGATGGGGGCATGCCCAGCATGGGGGTGCCATCTGGGATGGGAAGGGTTGTGCTCATGCTTGGGCAAGATGGATGGCTTGCGAGGGCATGGGATTGGCGACAGCTCCGTATGCTGGGGCTTTGGCTGTGGTCTCGGAGGGGAGGGGGGGGCGTACCTAGGCGGACGGATTACACGGAGGACGGCGGTGGTGGAGCAGCACAGGCGAGCGACGCCATCTGCGCGACCCCGGCCGGACCGGAGAGAAACCAGAGAGCCAACCCAAGATGGGCGCTTCAGTACAGTGGGTGGGCTTTGGGCGTGTGAGGCGGCCCAGCCAAAGTGCGACGGATGACACGGGTGTGTTGAGATCGGCCCGTGAGAGGGATAAAGAGAGATGCTGAATGGGAGGTGTGGAGTTTGTTGGAGTGAACGTGAGGACTATGGATGACTCTTCATTTTTCTCTTTTTTTCTTCTTCTTCTTCTTCTTCTCTCCTTCACGCGGTCTCCTTTGTCCTTCCCCTCTCTCCTTGTGCACTCATCCATCCCACTCTGTGTGTCCCATCATAGTGGTGTGTAGTAACCTGTAGTAACCGGTTGAGTTGCGAGTCGACTGCTGGTTGGATGGTATGGCATGCCCCTAGTTAGCGCCTACATAGGACCGTGTTGAGCCAGCCATGTCTGTGTCTCACAAGTTGCCTGTGACGCGGGCCGTCTTGTGCTGAGTTCCAGCTCACATCCCACTGTGCCGTAGCTGTAGGCGCGCCAGTGGAGGGACCAGAGCAGGGAGCTTAAGGTCTTGGGGGCACGTTGTAGGGCGAATGGGTGTGCGCAAAGCCGCGAGACGCAAACACAATGACGGCGCTTGCCCTAGTCTGAAGGACCACCCTGGTCAGTCCTCGTTTCCCTGCTCTCTCCATGTGTTCCCCCGTCCAAGCTTAAACTGCGCTCTAGACTTGTTTCCCTCAGCTCCTGACCTTTGTGCCAAACCCCCGCTCCATTGATTCAGTTCCCAAGCCATGCCTTGGAATGGAGGACAGTCCGTTGGCTCCCAAACAGCGAACAAGGTGGTTTGGTAGGGCTCTGCCAACGTCACATGTCGCACTCTGTCAGCGTGGAGGGGGGGCGGCCAGACAGAATTCAAGGTGTCCAAGATCCCTGTGTCAGATTAGCGTCGTCGCCGCTCTAAGTCTTGGCGTCGCCCGAGATCTGATGATATTATTACAGTAATTTTGTATGTAACAGACCAAAAAAAAAAAAAGGGGAGGGGGGGTTGGTAATAGCCTAGATCAACCAAAATATTGTGACATTTCGGCCAGTTCATCATATTTGCATCCGTTTAACGCGCACTGATAACCTGCCATACATGATGTGCTATAGTCTATAGACGTGGTCGCCGGCCCGACAGATGGGTGCTCTGGTTGAATCTAGCCCAGACTTGGCAGCCACGTTCGATGTCTTTTGTATGGGTGGGTTTATCACCGAGATAGAGTTTACATATAATTGTACAACTAGAAGATGCAATCTGTCGAATGTGAGATTCGTCAGATGGAGGGGGAGGGCCGTGTCATCCTTCCGTCACCGCATTACGATACTCGGATATCCTAGCACTGATGATGTGGAATCTCTTGGCTAGATTCCAAGGCCACTGATCACTCTTCGGCCGCGTGTAGATCGACGCGAGGAAAGAGAGAGGGAGAGGGGGCTAGGCAATGTTGTGAAACTTGGCTAGCCAATAAAATAGAGCCTGCCTGGAGGGGAAACGTCTCCTCATCAAATATTGGCCACCCCAATGAAGCCGCGGAGGAGCGAGAGGAGCCCTAGGAGCCCACCTAGGTGCTTCGGCGATCGACTCCTAATTGGAAAGGTATTGGCCAAGAAAGCCAATCTCACTGGTGTATCACCCGAAGAGGGTGGAACTGACCGAGACAGAGGCCATGACACAGGGAATCACCTAGTTCTGATTATGCATAATAATGGTGTCAGAGACAAGGGCTGGCAACAGGGCAGACTGATGAAGTGATGAGCAGGCGGCAAAAATACAAGACAAGCAAGAGAAGAAAAGAAAAGAAAAACAGGAAAAGGTAAAAGCGGCGATGATCCATGCTGGTGTTGTGGAAACATGTTGACCTGATCAACGTACCAGAATCCGGGGGCTTTGTTGCCGATCGAACCAAGCTCGGGTGGGTGGGGCTCAGCACGCCTCACCAAGGCCCAAGTGCGCCAAGCAGGCTAGCTCCAAGGGACCCTGCCGCCAACCGGGGGAGCTCTTTGCGTCGAAGCTTTGGTGCAGGTGCAGCAGTGCAGCAGTGCAGTAGAGCAGCAGTGCAGTAGAGCTGGATGCTGGTGGGTGGAGAAAGTAGTAGTGGTGGTGGTGGTGCCAGCTGGTCTCGGCGCTTTCGGTTTTCCTTTTTTTGGGTGCCGTTGCGCCAATGCGACATGCTTATTGAGCGAGCAACGCCAGCGTCGTCGTCATTCTCGCAGCCGTGGGTGGCTTGGTGCAGATGCATCTGGGCATCTAGGTGGTGCTGTTCCTTTTTGTGGGTGAGATCAGGGCAACATCAGCAGCGTGAGCCCCTTGGGATCGACCGACAACACTACCAAAGACGTGATGCGTGGCAACGACACAGCGGCACCCCGAGGCACACAGAGGTACGCAGACGCACACAGAGGCCACACAGAGACAACCCTGAGGCAACCCTGAGGCTGACCGCCATCTCCCCTCGTGGGCAGCTTTGTCGGGCTGTGTCACATCGACTGTAGAGTAGAGTAGAGTAGAGTAGAGTAGAGTAGAGTCCAGTCCTGTCCTGTCCAGTCCTGTCCTGTCCTGTCCAGTCCTGTCCAGTAGGGTCGGGCTTCTTCTCGGTCGGTTCGCCTTACCCGTCGCGAACCCCCAACTTCTCGTTCGAGAAATAGCACAACTAACCATCCGCCTGTTTCATTTTTTTCGGTTTCGACCCGTTCCATCGCGTCGGTCTTGGGCAGTTCCACCGCTCTCTGCCCGCCCCCCGCTGCTATCCGTCGTCCGCCGCTGCCGAGCCCGCTCCTATGCCGATGCATGCATGTCTAGACACTCGATGCTAGGTCGCACGCAGCTGGGGTGGGTGGGTATGCACGATGTCGTTGATGCCATCGCTGCCAATAGCTGAGTTTCCCTGCTCACTCCTTTAGCCGGTGGAGATGATTTTGTCCGCACCCACGTGCTCAACCGGACTTGAGCCTGATGACACCAACAGGAGGATGTGTGTGTCCCTATCGGCTGAGTACTATTGCCCAACTCCCTTGACAAGAAACGAGGACATTAGTTAGTAGAATCGCATCCATCCATCCAATGCTCCGTCCATGACCAAGAAAAAGTCAGACAGAGTCAGACCCCCTCAACATTATTCGCCTGTTTGTCCTTTTGAGTTTCTTCATTCCGTCATCTACGTGCATCTACGTGTCCTAGTACTTGTTACGTGGAGGTAAGGAGTTTTTTATCAGTTTTACCAGTTTTACCACTACTTCACGCTTGATAAATAAATGTGGTTAATAAGTGTGTGTGTGTGTGTGTGATGTGAAAAGAGGGGAGCAGTGGGCGGGAGTAGCCAATACACTAGGGCTTTTTGAGGCTCTGGCGGCAAATTTAGAATATTCCATTTCCAATTAAAGATCCGTTTCTAAGGCTGAAAATGATAGGGCGTAGCCATTTTTCTGCATCACGGGACCTCTTGGAGGAGTAGCTAGGCCTTTAATGTTTACGTCCGAAGATATCTCCAGCATCTGGACCCTGATCTTGGTCACGTGATCATCCGTGCCCCTCCATCTGTCATGATGCTTCCTGATGTGGGTAGAACGTCACCGAATTTGCTGACGGAGCATTGCCGCCTGGCGGCCCCTTGTCATGACAACAAAACGCCTGACGCATCACTCATGACCTCTTCGCTTCGTAAAACCCAATGAGATGGAAAATCTCTTGTTTACTACTTCCGATCCTTTCTGATCGCCTCTTCCAGCCCCGACTACTGCCTGCCCCACACTTCAGGTCAATCTTTGTTCAAGCTTGATAACTAAACCCGCCGCACCCGGACCAGGTTTGGTCTACGCCGAGACATGATGGATGAGCCGGCCCCCTTGCGCTGGTCTGGTCCTTTCCCGGTCCTTCACCCCTCCATCACATCCACCAAGAATCTTCGTGGCGACAAGATCCTCCTTCCTCAATCCGCCCTTGAACAGCTGCTCAACGCTGCCCGATCCCGACCTCCGGTGTCTTCAAACCGTTTCGACGGTTACCCTTCAGGCTTTGGATCGACTTCGTTTGATACTGAGAGTGCAAATCAACTCCCCAATCCCTTGACCTTTCGACTTGTCAACCCAAAGAACAATAATGCCGTATACGCTGGAATTCGGGAATTCTCGGCCCCGGAAGGCACACTCGGCCTAAGCCCTTTCCTAACAGAGGCCCTGGGGATTCAAGATGGAGATTTCGTTTCCAAAAGCCACCCTATTGTCAACGATGATGATGAAACTGCGAATGATGAGGGCGACAAGATGGACCTTGACGTGGTACAGGTCACAGTTCAGGCACGAGAACTTCCCAAAGGGACATATGTGCGGTTACGCCCCCTTGAAGCAGGTTATAATCCCGACGATTGGAAACCTCTACTTGAAAGACAACTGCGAGAAAATTTTACAACTCTCAGCAAAGGCACTATGCTGGCCGTCAAGGGAGTCCAGGGAGAAGAATTTAAGCTTCTAGTTGACAAGATTTCTCCGGAAGGAGACGCCATCTGCGTCGTGGACACTGATCTCGAGGTTGACATTGAAGCCCTGGATGAAGAACAAGCACGAGAGACGCTCAGACGAGTAATGAAGAAATCAGAAAGAGGAACCGAGGATGGCAGCTCAGCCGGAGGAGAAATTGACGTCTGGAAGCCAGTTGAAGGACAAGTTGTCCCCGGAGAATATGTCGACTATGTGCTACCATCGTGGAATCGCTCCCAGCCCCTGACCATTGAGTTGAAGGTCGACCAAGACGAGGACGCCCTCGATCTGTTTGTCTCGCCCCGGTCAGGCCAACAGAGGGTATCACCACGCGAGTTGGTGCATGTTTTTGGCGACTTTTCACCAGCTAAAGATGGAACCAAGTCAATCACTCTTTCTCCCACCAACGTTGAGCTAGAGGATGCGGAAAAGATACTCATCTCTGTTCATGGCTACGTAGACTCTGACTTATCCCAGGGCTCAGCGGCGCCTGTTCACTTTACTCTCCGAGCCAGAGTTGCTGTTCCGACTGATAATATTGCTACCGAAGAAGATGGAAAGAATGAAACACATTCTCCAGATGATGCGCAATGCGGCAACTGCTTCCAATGGGTTCCCAAACGGACAATGGTTTTGCATGAAAACTTTTGTCGAAGAAACAACATTGTATGCCCTCACTGCAAAACAGTTTTTAAAAAGGGATCGGAGGAATGGGATAATCACTGGCATTGTGACAAAGACACTGCCCACGGCAATTCAGCGGCCAGCCGGAAGAAGCATGATGACGTCTTTCATACACATCGTCAGTGTCCTTCATGCGAGTTTTCAACTAACTCAATCTCCGATCTCGCAAGACATCAAACTAGCGTTTGCCCTGGGAAGATTATTCTCTGCCGATTTTGCCACTTGGAGGTGCCTCAAGAGGGAGACCCTTTCAACCCAAGCCCAGAGGTTGTTCTCTCGGGAATGACTGCCCACGAGCTTGCCGACGGGGCCCGCACAACAGAGTGCCACCTTTGCGACAAGATTGTTCGCCTACGAGATATGGAAACACACCTCAAACATCACGAACTTGACAAGGTTTCTAGGATGAAACCGCCCGTCTGTCGAAATGTCAACTGTGGAAGAACTCGCTACGGCGTGGGCGCTAGGGGTCAGATCAAACAGGAGGCTTCGGGCGAGAGCTCGGGAAATGAGATTGGTTTATGTTCAATTTGCTTCGGGCCACTTTACGTGAGCATGCACGACCCGGAAGGAAAGGCTCTCCGGAGGAGAGTTGAGAGACGATATCTCGGCCAGATGATGACGGGGTGCAAAAAGTCACACTGCGGAAACGAGTGGTGCAAGACGGGACGGTCTAATCTTGGATTGGAAGCAAAAACATCCAGCTCTGCAGGCGTGCTGCCACTTGTCAAGCCGTTGGTTGCCAATATGACAGATCTGGGCCAACCACTACACTTTTGTACAGACGAGACAAGCCAGAACAGCCGCAAGCTCGCAGAAATGGTATCGTCAGAGGGGGTATGGGAGGTGGAATGGTGTATTGCTGCGGCGGAAGCGGAGAAGGGAAATCTAGACAGCATGAGGGAATGGCTGCAAGCGTGGGCTCCAAATAAAATAGAGAAACATTGAGGGATAGACGGTTGTACGAGTGGTGTATGGGGTTTGGGTAGATACCACGGAGTTTTGCGTAGATGAGACGACCCAATGGGGGACGCAGGATACTTTTGTTAAATTAGCGGTGGCTTTTTTATTATTATTCTATCAATAGAATTCTTGGTGGAGCAGCCCATGAACTATTCATGTGGCCACATGTACGTCAATTGGCCACCCATATGATGATATATTGCGCATTGGAATTTGCCCGAGCAAGGCCAGCAAGTGGGGAAGGACAAGATGGCATGGTAGACGATGACCAAGATAGATTAAGAGGCCCAAGAATAAGCAGTAGGGGAAATATTACGATCTTGGGCTAATCTAGCGCACTGATTTCTTTTCCATGATTTATTTTATTCAAAAATAGCTCCCACGACAACATCGGTCGATGAGAGACAATTGCACCATGCCATGTATTTTTGTCACGCATGCAAGCTTGCCTGTTGGTGGCAAATATCTTGTGTAATGCCAGAGACAATCGAGCTGGAATGACGTACGATATTCTGCTAGTTTAGCATCTGAAACACGTTCCTTGGCGGACCAATGTTCACAAGTGAATCCAACTGTTCAGTGTGGGTTGCACACGTGGCCGGCGAAGCTTGGCCAAGCAATGGACTCCACCTGTTGCATAGCATCCGGCCCGCGCAGAGGAATTGCGGCGGGGGGAGGGGAGGGGAGGGGAGGGGAGGAGGCCCAAGACATGGTTGATTTCGGCGAATTTTGTCGCCGAGCACAGGTCTTATACAGTATGGTACGGAACAGCCGGAAACATGGCCGGGGGGGGGGCTTGGATAGGTCAAACGGGAATAGTTGCGGCAATGGCAGTACGAAGCCAGCCATTCCTATTCGGAACCAGAGTAGGAAGATTGGACAAAATAAAAATTATAGATGATAAAAATGAAAGATGAAAAAGAATAAAAATAAAACCATTAGGTGAGCTAGTCGGGGATTGATTGGACGGACGTTTGGGTTTTCTCGGGTACGAGCAGACACGCGGACTTGGGTTCAATTCACACGAAATGCAAGCCGGCCACTGGTCAATGACGGCCCGTGGCATTCGGATCTCTCGGGGGCGCACATGTCGCGTGATGGCCGGTTCCACACTTGGTGTTGAAAATGTAACTGGCGAAGCGCAGACAGGATCGGCGATAGCAGAGCACTGCCAGGCCCAGGATAAAGATTGAGTTTTTTTTCTTTTTTCGTTTTTTTCTTTTCGTTTTTTTTCTTCGTTTTTTTCTCCTTCATTCATTTTCATTGTACTTCTTTTCTTCTTTCTTTTTTAACCTACTTGGTTTGGAAACCGAGCTGCAAGGTTTTCCAAGAGCCCAGCGTCCCGGGAGGCTGGGGCAAGCAGGCTCGTTAAATGCTATGATGGTTGTGTTGATAGGGGGGGGAAAACAGGAGAGAGAGAGGGAGAAGGGGAAAACGACTAACAGACGACTCAGCCTCCTGGCCTGGTCGTTTGGGGATCTGATGTACGCATTATTGACAGTGTGGAGACGGACAAGGCCCTGGATGGTGGATAAACGTCTGGATAGGCAAAACTACAGCGCACGCGCGCGCATAGAGGGAATAAAATACACAATGGGGCAGGCTAGTATATCTGCGACTTCTAGAAGGACCTTGATCAAGCAAATGTTAATATACAGGGGGATGGTTGGTTGGTGGCCGCTCGTGGAGATACAAAAAATAAAAATAAAAATGAAAATGAAATAAAAATAAAAAGCTCGGGGTACTTTACCCGTTCGATATTAAAACATGGTTAACAGACTAACCCCGTCGCTAGGGAATATAGAGAGAAGAAGATGGACTAGCTGTATGGCCCTTTTTGTCTACTGCCGTGTCTCGGTGCGGGCATTTAGCTGCCTGGCTTGGCTCCGCCGGGGCTACGTTAGCTTGCGGGGGGGGAGAGAGAGGGACAGCATTACAGGCGGGGTTGGGGAGGAACAGCGGTACAATCCCGGGGAGAGGAGACGGGCTAGAGACAGGCTGGAGGAGCCCTGTAAGGGACCCAGCAAGAGACCCAGTAAAGTGACCCAGTGAATCGCGACCGGGGCCCTGACGGCTGTACCTAGTGGGCATCCCAATGCGTCAGCCCTCTTGGACATGCCATCATTCCTCGTTGGTTGAGGCCAGTCTAGAATCTGCTCGTTTTCGTTTCCCCGGCCCGCCGAGTTGGATGTTCGCCCTTGTCTCCGTGACACAGCTTGCTCGTATCTCGGGGACCTCGTCTCATCAGTCATCACACAGCTCCTCCTCTTTCGTCCTCGTTCAACAAAACCACTCTCAAATTGAATCACAGTGCCCACCCCGGCCATATCATATTCCGCCCCTCTCTGTCTCGTCGTCCACCTCCACAAGCCCGCCCCGCCCGTCCGCCCGCCACCCGACACCCCGAAGCCCACTTGGGGGACGACGCCTGGGCCATGCCATGCCATGCCCAACCAAGCAGATGTCCCCTAAAGGTTCTCTCTCCCCCTCCCCCCCCCTCCCCCCAAAAGAGAGTGTGAGCCAGGGTGTTTTGGGTGCTTCCAGTACTTCCAGCCCAGCAGTCCGTGGTTGGAGCAAAGCTGCTTGTCACACCTAATCACTCACTCTAGTAAACTCTACTCCGTACTCGCCTACCTAATAACTACGTGCAGGGCAAGCAGGCAGGGCAGGGCAGCACAGCTCTGGGCCGGCAGCTTCTGCGCCGTTCCGTCTCCGTCTCCGTCAGTCTCCATCTCGGCGGACCGGCCCACCCAGGCCAGACAGACACATGAATGCGAATGGGGAAGCTTGTGATGCACTGGACTGGACGGGACGGGAATAAAAATAACCACACAATCCAAATAAAAAATACAGTGTTGGAATAACTGCAGTGACGGACTCGTCTCGTCTTGTTCAATCGTAAATTAGCTCCATTTATTCGGTTCATTACTCGTTCCTTGTTCGTAGGCGGGAAAAACTTGCGTCGTGTGCCATGTATTCTGTCACCCGCTTGCGGTCCCCACGCCGCATAAACCATCTCTCGCCCCTACCATAGCATAGTGACCCCCCCTCCTCGTCTCTAGCTCTCTCTCTCTCTCTCAGTCTGTCTGTCCCTCGGCCATCCGACCTTGTTCCCCTCCCCCCCCCCCCCCCCCCCCCCCACCCACCCCCCCCCCCCCCCCCCCCCCCCCCCCCCCCCCCCCCCCCCCCCCCCCCCCCCCCCCCCCCCCCCCCCCCCCCCCCCCCCCCCCCCCCCACCCCCCTCCCCCCCCCCCAACCCCCCCCCCCACACCCCCACCCAACCACAACCCCCCACCCCCCCGCCCCCACCCCCCCCCCCCCCCCCCCCCCACCACCCCCCACCCCCCCCGCCCCCCACC
>JAHVYB010000237.1:48905-64800 GCA_020623695.1 Calonectria henricotiae
GCACGAACTGTGGTGCAGCAGCACACGCTTCCGCGTCCCGCCTCAGCGCCCCCACCCCCCCCACCGCTCACGCGCCGCGTGCAAGGAGCATCACCGCCCCACCTCGGCTTGCTGGTCTCACTGCCCTCGCCGCCTGCTCCCTCCCCCCCCCCCCCCCCCTCGCCCCCCCCCCCCCCCCCCCCAGGCAAGGCCAAGCAAGGCCCACGCGGTTCCCATCTCCCATCCCACCTTTCCGAGCCGCCTTATCACCAACCACCCTCCCGTCCGTTCAACGCTCGATTCGAAAAACCTTTGACTTTCTACCATCAACGACACCCTCACTCTCCCTCTCCTACGAAAAACCGCCGTCCTCGTGTCCCCTCCCCCCATCAACTCCCGTCACCCCGTCACCGAGGCCCGACTGTCCAACAACGAAATGCTTGCATTGATGACCCTCGTCGTCTGACGGCCTCCCCCCATCGCTACCCTTCCTTGGGACATCCAACCACAAACGGGCTGTGCAGCACCTGGTCCAGCCCTGCGCACTTGTGCGTAAGCCGACACCACCGAGCTCGTCGCGCCTTTGGCCCATTTTCACCGCCCAGCCAGCTCAGCAGCGCTTTGCTTCCCTTTGGGTCCCGCTGACAGCAGCACCGACAACGAGACGTCCTCGACGAACCCCGGTCCCTGCCAGCCTCATCAGCCGCCAAGACCCGACGGCTTGCTTCCGCCAAACCTCATCCTCTACCCAAAACCTCGCCCATCCGCCGCAACCTCCCTCCCCCGCCGCCGCTACTGCCGCCATCAACCATGGGCAACTCGAACACCAAGGAGTCTCGCCCCGACGGCTACGACGGTGGTCAGGGCCGCCTTCGCTCCGCAAACGGCGACCCCGTCCACCTGGCCCGCGAGATCACCCGTGAGCAGAACCGCTCGAGAAATCGCATGAGCCGCGCCGAGCTCAACATCTTTGGCCTCGGCGGCAGTTCCTCGAGAGACCGCGACCGTCAGGATGCCCCCTTTGAGCACCGCGAGACGAGGCAAGAGCGCGAGGCCAGGAAGCTCGAGCGAGAGCGGGCCGCACGGGCAAAGGAGCGGGAACGGAGTTTGCGCGAGGAGCATGTCGATGGAGGTTATCTTGTCACTTTGGGAACCTATACTGGAACTGAAGACTTCAGCAAACTCGTCGTGAGGCAACTAGTGGTACATATCCATTCCCCAACCCATCTTAACTTCTCTGTCCTCCCCCTCACCCCTCGTATGTCCCCACGTAAGCTGACCATCCCAATCCGAATAGATTGAGAGAAAGATGGCCCCCTTCTGGCTTGGTCTAAACGACTTGGACGACAGCTGGAATGAGCACCAGATCATAGCTGCTGCCCGAGGGCTGCCCATCCCGCCCGCCGACGCACCCCCCGATCCAGAGCTCATGTCCGTACCTCCGCCCCCGGCCGAAAACCCGTCATCGTCGAGCCAGAACCTGCACAACCTCACAGTCCCCATGGGGCCCCGAACGCTCTCCGCTGCATCGGACCGGAGTGGATCCGCCGTGGGATCAAGTCTCCCGTCGCCAGCCTCGGCCGGTCTGAGCAAGACTTTGCCATTTAAACCGCGGGCAAAGGCCCTCGCGGCTGCTCTTAGTGGGGGCTCCCGAAATGCGTCGTCTACTGACTTGGCTCCCAAGGAAGTGGCTCTGCCCCACGACCAATTCGTAAATGGCCAGCCGATCGAGGTCTTTTTATACAAGGATGCCGACGAGTGCCCCATTTGCTTCCTCACGTACCCTCCCTACCTAAACCGCACACGATGCTGCGACCAGCCGATTTGCACCGAATGTTTCGTCCAAATCAAGCGTGCCGATCCCCACCTGCCAGAACACCACCCCGATGGCCAGGCCAGAGACCCCAACGAGGGCCTCTCAGCCGAGGACCCCCCAGAGATGCTCATCTCGGAGCCATCTTGCTGCCCCTATTGCCAGCAACCCGAGTTTGGTGTCACTTACGAACCGCCGCCCTTCAGAAGGGGCCTTGTCTACTCACCCGTCGGAAATTTTGCTTCGAGCACCGCCATGTCATCGCAGAGCTCGCTAAACTCAACGCTACCCACATCACCACCGACGACCGGGCGCAGACGTGGACACAGCTTGTCGGCAACCGCCCCGAACGTCATCACCACCGACCGCATCCGCCCAGACTGGGCCACAAAGCTGGCCGCTGCTCGAGCGCACCAGGCTCGACGAGCTGCCGCCGCCACAGCCCTGCACACGGCTGCATTCCTGATGAATGGAACCGAACAGCGATCCTCCATTCTCA
The DNA here is from genome assembly GCA_020623695.1 of Calonectria henricotiae. Lineage (NCBI taxonomy): Eukaryota > Fungi > Ascomycota > Sordariomycetes > Hypocreales > Nectriaceae > Calonectria > Calonectria henricotiae. The sequence continues at coordinate 51,197 of JAHVYB010000237.1, forward strand.
GACCTGGGCGATTCAGCCGAAGAGGCACGGGAAACAACTCGAGCGCAAATACCCCCCTGGAAAGCCAAGTCGAGACCCTGCCCGATGGAGGAGAAGGGCCCGAACCTGGAGCTAGAGGCTCATCCAGGAACGTCGGAGCTCGACGCAACCGCATGGATGAGCTAGAGGAGATGATGTTTATGGAGGCTGTGCGACTATCCCTTGCAGCCGAAGAAGAGCGCAAGCGGAAAGAGGAAAAAGTCGTCCGCAAGGAGGCCAAGAAGAGGGAAAAAGAAGAGCGCAAAGCGCTGAAAAAACAAGGCGGCCCATATAGTGGCGGCACGAGTGCGAGCGCGAGCAGTCTCTCTCTGGGCCTTGGGCGCAGACGAGGCAACAGTACCGCAAGCAATATGCTGATGGAGGCTACAGTCTCGAGGGCTGCGCAAGCACCAAAGACCCCAGATGCGTTCTCCGACAGCAAGAACGACGCAGCAGATAAGGGCAAGGCGATTGATCGAGGACTGGAGCCCAACGCCGGGCCAAGCGTTTCGTCGAGCTCCTTGCCTCTTCCTGCGGCAACGACAAGAGGAGGGTCACACCTCAGGCAAATGAGCAACGCATCTTCAATCGGATCGTCAGGTGGCGATAGCCTAGTGGGGAGCTATTCGAACCAGAATTACCTTGGGCCCGACGGAAACCCCCGATCAAGCGGGCTCAGTCTCGCCTACAGTGACGATGGCGACCGCGATGCCGGAAGTGCTGGAAACGAGCCCATGTTCAACTTTAGCAGTCTTGCGCAGATGGTTGGCGCGGACATTGATGGAACCGGACTGCAGTATTCACCCGAAGAAGAGGGCGACTCTTCAAAGGATATAGTCGGGCATTCGCGCCCCTTGTCTCAAGTCAGAGAAGAAGACAAGGACGAGGCAAAAGCAGAGCATATCGAGGAGCAGCCACGCTCCGGGAACCTGGTGGCCAAGAACCAGGTCGCAAACACTCTAGCACCGCCCCAGCTCACCATTACACCTGACACGCCAACACCACATGATGCTGATTCAGATGACAAACGGCTTGGTGGAAACGCAAGCGTGACAGCACGAACGATGCCATTGACCCAATAGACGAGGCAATCGAGGTCTCCCAAGTCTCGGATGAGGGTTGTTTGGCACTGTAGCGAGCATTAGCCAATGGTTCAAGCCGAGTATTGTATTTTTGTATATGGCAGCGCTGGTCTGTACACCGGCGTGGTATACTCGAAGGGCGTGTGGCACCGATTGTCATTATGAATCATCATCTTTTTTTCTGTTTTTTCTGTTTCTTTTGTCCAAGGATGGATGCACATGGTACACGGTGGTGTTGGGGCGGGAAGCTTGCGTAATTTTCCTTTATTTTTGCAAAGAAGTTGTCTGTATTGATACAGAGTTGAGCCGAGCAGGTTCAGTTAGGGGGGCGAAGAGGTGATTTGGTTCTCGGCCAAGTCAAGAGAGGTCAAGAGAGGAGAGGATATTCTTAACAGGGAGACAGAGAGAGGACTTCCACAAGAGTTGATAGAGCAAACTCAGAGACGAAGTTTGAAGGCCGACCAAAACTTGTGCTGCTTTACCACTGACTGACTGGTGGCATGATGTGACTTGAACATGAACCAAGGGATGGATTCCCAGTTTGGAGTCGAGCTGAGTGGAGGGTTGATCCTTGGACAGAGAGGATCTTGGACAATTTGGATTGATTACCATGTCAGATTCGTCAGATTCGGCTGGACAGGGGTTCGTAAATGGACCTCTCGGGCCGTAGCTGGCACAGTCGAATCTTAATCCAGGACCCGTACCTGGCGTCACGTCGGGGCGGGGATGCGAATCCTGCCGCTGGACTCGTCATGTTTTTTCCCGCGCACTTGACCCTTGCAGCAGGTTTCATCCGTCCGATGTGAGCAGTTGGCGAGCCAGTTTTAGCCCTGAGAGGCACGCGGTCGAGTTTGGGCTATACAAGACTGGGGGGGGGGGGGGAGGATCAAGATCCTGCTGGGGAAACCACCTGAAGGATCCGCGGACTGAGGCTATGCGCTTGCATATACATCCGAACTGCTTCAGGGCTAGTGGGCTATATCACGGTTCTATCACACAGCGGGTTATTTTTATTTCATTATATATTTTCTAGGCCCCTTCAGTTAGTTGACGGCTCTGTGTTTGTGTATTCATGGTCGAAAAGTCAAAATCTGCTCCAGTTTCTGTCTCGCTTACACTCACTTTTTGGTTGCCGTTTATCTACCATTGCACCTTTTCAACATGGCGCGCCAAGTATACGCTCACTACATGGTACTGTCCCTCCCTCCTCCCCAATCATGACCAACCAGTGCCTTCAAAGACTCTTTAGACTAACACTTGTGTGTGTCGCCGATAAAAAGGTCGGTTTGACATCCGAGCAGCAACTCTCGCAATGGCAAAAGGACGTTAGTGACGCCCAGGCCGCCTCGATTGACGGCTTCGCCCTCAACATTGGCCCCAGCGACTCGTGGACCACGACGCAGCTGGACCTGGCGTACCAGGCCGCCGAGGCCGCCGGCTTCGACTTGTTCCTCTCGTTTGACATGGCCAGCGACTGGGACGTCTCGTCGGTCGTCAGCCTTGTCAACTCGTACAAGGGCAGGACGGCGCAGGTGCTCGTCGACGGCAAGCCCATGGTGAGCACCTTTGAGGGCCCCGGCTGGGCCGACAACTGGGCCTCGGTGAGGGACCAGACGGGCGGCGTCTTCCTCATGCCCTGCTGGACTAGTCTCGGGCCCTCGGGCGTGTCGGCCAAGCTGGGCGACATTGACGGAGTGTGTAAGTGGCCAGTTTGTGCTTGCCCCGTCGTATTTTGGGTTATATAAGAAGCATGTTTTGGCTAACACCAAAGTCTCATCACAGTCTCTTGGAACGCATGGCCGGCTGCTGGCCAGAGCAACATGACCACCGACTACGACGTGCAATACAAGAACGTCCTCGGCGACAAGCCCTACATGATGGGTGTCAGCCCCTACTTCTACGTCAGTAAGTAAAGCATCATCCTCGGCCTCCTCACTCGAAGGGAGTAGTAACCAACCAACCCCCCAGACCTAGCGAGCTACTCCAAGAACTGGTACTCGTCGAGCGAGTCTCTCTGGTTCGACCGATGGCAGCAAGTGCTCGACGTCTCACCCGACTACATTGAAATCATCACCTGGAACGACTTTAGCGAGTCGAGCTACATTGCCGATGTTGTCGACTCCCAGCTCGTCTCGGGCGTCGAGGCGTACGTCAACGGCTTTGACCACTCGGCCTACCGCCGCCTGCTGCCCTACTTCATCAAGGCCTACAAGATGGGTTCCAAGAACGTCGAACTGCCCGGCGACGAGACGGCCATTGCGTGGTACCGCACCACGTCCGCCACGCTGGGCGCCGACGGCGGCACCGTCTGGGGCCAGGACGGCACCCAGTCGGCGAGCCTGGGGGCCCGCGACGTCGTCTCCGTCATCACCGTCACGGTCGACTCCAAGGACTTCCACCTGGCCATTGGCGACACCAACAAGACGTACACGGCCGATGGCGCGAACCGCGTCAACTACTTTGAGATTCCGTTTGACGGCGCCCTGGGCAACGTCGCCCTGACCATGAACGGGCAGACCGTCACCGGCGCCGCCATCACAGACACTCTGCCTTTGACAGGATACGTCAACTTTAACGCCGTGTCCATTGGTCTGTAAGCGGTGGCTGTGGTATATGGATTTTTTTTTTTAATGAGTGAGATGTATGTAGCGTGGTTGTGTGGGAAACGCAGGCACGCATGCCTTTGTAAATGCGGTCTTGAGGGGGAAAAGACCAATGAGGGTTATTGGGCATTGGTTATTCTGTACATTATTCGTTTCTACTTGGCATGGCCTTTTTGCCAACTTTGTATGATATCCCACTTTATTGCCATGCCTACACGACTCCACAGAGGGTGCAATTGGCCATCCTCATTTGCGAGCTGCTTGACGCTAGGGCGAACTAACCGCCTGTTTTGACTGGAAGGTCTCTCATTGTTGTGTATGCATCGCCGCCCAATGAGTTCATGGCATACAACCACGTAAGCTAAACTAAACACCGCGGTTTGTTGCCCGGGAATCTGGCCAACGTGGTTCATCTCCGCCGCTTCATTTCCTACCAACCCATCACTGGCAAGCCCTCTCTACTGTTTAGAGAAGAGAACTAGTCAGACAGTCATGGCATTTTGGCGGACTCGAGAGACTGCGCAACTCAATCTCCCGAAGCTTCCACCAAACAGACATGAGTTGGGACTCAAGCAACTGGCCGTCGGAGCCAACTCTGCGGTTGAGTAAGTATGCTCCCTTTGGGTGCATCTTTGTGTCTGATATCTAAATCTTCTTGTTCATGTAGCTTGGTCGCAGTGCATGGTCTCAACGGTCATCGTGAGAGGACTTGGACATGTCCATCCGGAGTCAACTGGCTCTGCGATGGCAACCTACTCCCAAGAGACATCCCGAACGCGAGAATTCTCACGTACGGCTACGACGCTCGCACTCATGGCTCAGCCCATTTCGACGTTCAATATCTCCATGAGCATGCCGTGGGGTTTTTGGAGCAGCTATGTGCATTTCGGGAAAACACCAAGGCAAGGCAGTTCCATCCCAATCAATTCCACCAATTTAAGCTAATGCTCTACGAGTCCCGCAGACGGAGACTCGACCAATAATCTTCTTGGCACATAGTCTCGGGGGCATTGTAGTCAAGAGTGTAAACTCAACCGAGTGCAACTAGATGATTACCATGGTTGCTAACAAAGGTTTGCCAAGGCATTAATTCATTCAAATTTGAGCAGCTCGGGTCTCCGTAGCATCAAAACGTCTACATATGGCATCTTGTTCTTTGGAACTCCACATGCGGGAAGTCAGGCTGCTTCATGGGGCACATTGTTACTGAGAATCGGCTCACTAATTTCGCAGACAAATACCTCTGTAATCCGACACTTGAGAGCAAATTCGGAGTGGCTCAGGATGCAGCTCGCTCAGTTCAACCCCATTGGTATTGAGCTTGATTTAACATTCTTCTACGAGACTTATAAGACTCCCGTGGTACTTGGGCAGGGAGTGCTTGTATGTATCATGCCCGTACACCTAATACCTCAAACCTCGCCCATTTGAGCATGGCGTCTCTGACTCTCCACTGAGCAGATTGTGCCGCAGGAGTCGGCTACACTGCCCGGTTTCCCCAATAGTGCTTCGATACCTCTGGCCAAAAATCACAACCAATTGGTCAGGTTCGGAAGCCGACTAGAACAAGACTACGACACCGTTATACTGCATCTCGGGAACTTGGTGGAACGTTCGATTTTTGCACAAAAGCAGAGACATGTCGATTCGCGCCATGAACTTGGTGACTTTAAGTGGCTCAAATCTGCAAATGGCATGATCTAAAGGGACTCTAAAGCTTTGGGTTTCATGGCTGGTTCATCGTCGACGGGGTCCATCCAGCTTCCCTTTGCACTTCCAGTTGAGCAAACCCCAAAACTTTTTGGAAGAACTTCTCTTCTTTCGGCGATGCATGATAAGTTATTTCCCACATCTTGTGTCGAATCCTCTACGGCAAATATTCTTGTTCTACATGGACTTGGTGGCATTGGTAAAACACAGCTGAGCCTCAAGTACGCTACCCTGAACAAGAACAAGTTTTCAGCCATCCTATGGATCGACGGGTCCAGCCAAAGGACGACACAGCTATCTTTTAGAGGCATCGCTCAACGCTATTTGGATGCAGCAAAACAGCACGGAAATGAAGATGCAGTGCGACAACTATTGGAAATGCTCCCACTGAGTGAGACTTTGTCATCTTCAAAACGAGTTCGCTCGGATGAAGCTTCACTTTCCATGGTGACTGCGGCTGTCGTCGCGTTTCTTGAATCCAGCAACAGCACAATTAATTTGCCCTGGCTAATGATTGTGGATAATATGGATGAGCTCGTCGAATACCCTACTTCACAATTCCTTCCTAAAAACGTCAAGGGCAGGGTCATAATTACGACCCGGCTCACTGCCACCACGCACCTGGGAGATTCGTTGGAAGTTGAGCAAGTTGCAACTGATTCAGCCGTAGAAATATTACTAAATAACTCCCCCTTGAGATTGAAAACTTCTGCGGGTATTCCTATCTCACCCTTCTCTACCAAGATCGACAGCTGATCAGCGCAGACCGAACTTATGCCAGGGTGATTGCTACAACTCTAGGGTGTATCCCCTTGGCTCTAGAGCAAGCTGCATCCTATATCAACCAAGTCAGGCTCCAACTCGACGAGTATATTCCACTTCTCGAAAAGCACCGGGCAAGGTTGCTTGGTCATGTTCATTCAATAAATAGCCGTACGTCAATCTTTACTACTTGGGAGATATCCTTTATCCGCCTCCAAAAATACGACAGAGCAGCATCCAAATTGCTGTTGCTGTTGGCATGTTTTCATCATGAGTCGACGTGGGAAGGAATTTTCCTTCTTCCTTCAACCACGAATTTTAGGGATGGGTATGCGCCAATTGAGCTGCATCCCTCACCGGAACTATACTGGCTCAAGTTTTTATGCCAAGATGAGTTGAGCCTCAAGGCCGCCTTTGGGAAGATCATGTCCGTATCTCTGGCAAGTCGTGGCAAGCAGGCGGGAACTGTATCCCTTCACCCATTAGTTCATTCCTGGGGCCGCGACCGCTTAAATCATCTCGAAAAGAAGACGATGCTTATTTGCGCTTTCACTGTCGTCGGCCAGGCCTTGGAATGCATCTATCGAACACCAGTCAGCAAAGACTTTTGGGATATTCGGCTCAAGCTCGTCTCGCATGTGGATGCTTGCATGCAATTGGTCAACTCCGATGCTACCGACGAAACATTTCAAGCTCTTCTCCAAAACGAGACTGCCACCATCGCACTATTCTATTTCGGAGTCTTCTTCCAAGATATGGGGCGACTAAAGGAAGCTGAAGAGGCTTTTCGGCCCATTCTTGAATCCAAAGTCTTGGTTTACCGACAGGAGTTGATTCCTAATTCCAAACGCAGAGTAGCGGAAATTCTGTACTACTATTCCAACTATGGGGAGAGCGGATGTCTCTTGCGCGAGGCTGAAGCAGCATTGATGGATCTGGTCGGTCCGCAACATCCAGATACCCTCATCACGCAAACGTGTCTTGGGAACAATAGCTTTCGTGTCTTCAAATACGAAGAGGCCGAAATTATCCTTCTCGGGGTGATGAGAAATAACACAGATGGGTTTGGAATCATTGGTAGATACGGGCGGGAGGCTGCATCACTTCTCGCCCTAGTCTATCGGCACAAGGGTCTTCTAAAGGAGGCTCTGGAACTCCTCGATGAAGCACTAAGCCATGCAACCAGTGACAATGATGATTTCATGGGCATTCTTTCTATGAAATACAGTCGCGCAATTGTGATTCAAGAGCTAGGGATGTGGAAGGAGGCAATGGAAACATTCCGAGAGGTATATCATGGCCGACAAAGATTTTACGGCCGAGAACATCCAATCACCCTGCAAGTAGCCAACGCATATGGCCGCATATGCTGTTTCTTAGGTTATTACAAAGAGTCCCAAAAACTTCTCGACGAAGCATGGCACGGCCAAGACAAGCTCGGCTTTAGCAGATCCAACGAAACGGCTCAGTTGCGGACCCTCTTCAACATTGGCGTCCTCAATCGTGAGATGGGAGTCTACACAGAGGCATTTGAATGCCTGAGCCAGGCTTATACAGCTGAATCAAGACTGTACAGCTCAAATTCATTTACGGCTTTGGACTGCCAGCTGGAACTCGCCATACTCATAAATGAACAAGGCGATTCCCTAAAGGCAATCGACATATTGGACCATGTTTTGTCAGCGCAACTAGAAGCCTATCCCAAAAACTTCATGGCACAAGTCCAAACTCGAACAGCACTGGCAGATACACTAGTGCAGCTTGGCCAAGTTCAAAAGGCCGAGGATATTCTGCTTCCTGTAATCTCGTCCGCAAACGAACACCTTGAGTCTTCTAACCCAAGAAGGCTTGCCCTCGATGTGTGCGTTGCCAGCATCGCAGCCTCTCGCCCTGGACCTCATCAAGATTTGATCCGTCAGTTACGACAAACCATTGCGGTTCTCTTGGAGAGCCTAAGCAGCCATCACCCGATAACTGTCTGTGCCAAGAAGTTACTCGTCAGACTCCTCCTTGAGGCCCACGAAGCCAAAAGGGCGCGAGACTTGCTCAAAAGAACAACGACAGAAGTTGGTGAAGTTCTTGGGCCATCAAATATAAAAGTCTCAAAGTTAAGCCAATTTTGGACCAAAATTAGCAATGAAAGTGAGGATCCACAAGGGTACCTATAAACAAGACTTGGCAGTGTTTTAATTAGTTAAATCAAGCATTCTATTAACCAAAGTAAATCATGTAGCTCTTTGTCCCATTCTAGTACAATTTGATATCTCATTTCAAAAGGAGCCATGCCCCATGATGGTCGTGCGACGCAAGTAATTTTCCTGCGCCCAATCCGTTGTGATCTACTTGAGAAGCCGCCTAGTGCGGCCGTGGGAATGATTGTCCTGTAAAATGACGTGAACACTCTCCAGCTCTCGGTACAGGGGTAGAGATTGACGTCAGCCCATCCTTTCGGATAGATAAAGCTGCCAGAGTGTGTGGGCAGTCCTCACCCAGGAGCCCTGGTTGGCACACCTTCGGGATTTTCAGTGACGGCTAGTTCTAGCTGTTCAATGTTCGTGGCGAGTTGGAAGAGGGAAGCAACAGATTAACCGTATTCTCGAGTGCGGATATCGTCATAACTACAGTCTTCATAATCATCTCATGTATCGGCGTGGACATGGTAGAGCGACATGCTCTTGACGCTCCGTGCAAGCGGGCGCTTTACGCTCACGCTACCGTTGAAAGACCGAAATGTAAGAAATACTTCATCGGATACATCTTTTTCTTCGCAGAAAAAGTGGAAGAGAACTGGCTGCGCAACGTCCCTCATTGACGCTGAAACGAGACATGGGTTACGAAGCGGCTTCGACGAAATGTACGGCGCACGTTGAACTCCAATCGGTACGTCCCAACCCACGACACAATGGTCGCAAAGGTATTCGCAAATAAGTGCTTTGAGCTCCCTTGGTATGGGAGAAAGGAAGTCTTGCAAACTTGACTCAGCCATGACATATATTGGCGGCTTTCTCCTTTTGCAGTCAGTAGCGAGGGTGCTGATGGAATTCTCTGTCGAGATGCTGGTGGTGATGTATGCAAAGGCTGCTGCAAAAGGGGAAGAAAAGGAAGTAACGAGAAAACCCCCAATCGACTTATGCATATAATCGCGTCCTAGTCTCTAACCAGGTGCATCTGTTTTCTTCACTGCTTGGAGAATTGAACCTTGATGCGCATTCATCTACGCATAAAAGTCGCCCTACCTGGGCCGCAGAAACTTGATTCTATTTAAAAATGGACACTTCACCGAACTTTTGGTTCGCATTGTCAATATATAGCAAGCATTATACAGCGGTGCTTGCTGTCTGTAAAGTTTGCTCTTACGTCCCCTTTACTTCAGATCGAAACTTGTCTGTCCAGTCTGTAAACTCATCCCGAGAACCGTCCCACGTCTTGCTCAATAGCTCGCTCATGCTGGATGCATTAGAGAACGTCTTTGCGGTGATCTCGTCTATCTCTTCAGGGTCCAACTCGTAAAAGGCAGCGGCCACGTCACCAAACTTGTCGGGTAGTTGTTGGAGCGCCTTGGCCGTCTCGTCGAGCCGCTGAGGAAGATCGGAATTTGCGTCGCTTAGTGGGAAAGGAGGCAGCTTCTTAAATCGGCGCTTGCACATAGCCTGGTACAAGAGAACAACCATACGCAGCCGCTTGAGAGTTGATTCAAGGCGAGGTCGGATACCATCAGGGTCGTCGCGCGGGATGGCTTGCTGGGAGTTCATGAGATCGTCGAGTATGTCTTGCTTGGAGAGCTGATCGGCGAGGCCATCCACGTCTTCGTCGTCTTCATCGTCTTCATCGTCTTCCGGTTCCTCGTCGCCCCACTCTTTCAGCTCCTCCATGACATCCTTTAGAGTATCCCTCCACTGCTCGGCCTTTTTGACAAAGAAGCCACCAACACCCATGTTGGCAAGGCCAAGGACGTCGTCGCAAGCAGACCAGAGCACACCAGTCGAGGCAAGACTACCTTTACCACCGGGGCCGAATGCATCTTTTTTGTCACCTGAAAGGACCTTGCCATCTTTAGGGACTCTTTGGAGAAGACCGGCCAGCTCGATAAACACCCTTTGAGCACGCCATGCCAGTTCACGACGGAGAACCGAAGTGTAAGTCTTGGCGTCGCAAACCTCGAGGGCCGAGGCAAGACCGGGGATAGGTCCCGTGATTAGTTCACGGACGACACCAGAAATGGCAGTTGGGGTAAAGGGCTCGTTTATAATGAGAAGCGAAAGCTTGGTGGTGTGTGCTTTGATCAAAGAGGCCGAGTCGCGGGCGAGGGCGAGGGCGTCAATGTTGGAGGGTGTCGAGGATGATGAAGAGTCGGCGTTTTTCGAATCGGTAGCGGCAGGAGAGTCTTGACCTCGATTAATGGCGGCTAGAACGGTTTGAAGTTGCTGGAGAAGGGTCGCTGCCGTCTCGATGGCTACATTCATGGCCTTGAGGGCCTCGGCGTTGGTTGGAGCCATGATGCGGAATGTATGAGTGATTAGCCAGCGTAGTGTATACAGGAATAGGACAACCAAAAGCAAAAAGATATGCTTCCTATATACACAAGACGAGAGACTCTGGATGTCCCGTAAGACAATGTTCCTCTTTTGCGTCACAGAAACGTTGGTGGTGATGATGGAGGGGTAATTTTTTTTTCTTTTCCCCCGCCTTGGCTGGACAATCAGAACTTGGGGCTTTGGCCGCTTTGGGCAGGCGGTAAAGAAAGTGGGCCAGATGGGTCCATCTTCTCATGAAGTGACCTGCAACAGATGGAATAAAAAGGGAATTGATAATGAAGCATGTATTGGAAAGAAAAAAAAACCCCAACTTTATTAAATAGGGGAGTTTAATAGTCATGGCATAGTCAATCAGCATTATAGAATGCCAGGCGAGTTTGAATAGACATGCGTGTACAATTCCCAAGCCAAGTTGGTTGACCGTTGTTTATCTATTACTGTTTATGTACCAAGCACTGTCCGTTGCCACATGCTCAGCCAGAAAGCTACACCTCGCTGGACCACTGCGGTTTAGCGCCCTCGACCCCTGAAACAGTCCGTCAGCGCCCCCACAGCAGCCGCCGGGGACGCCAGGGCTGCCACAGACACCCCTGTCGTAGCTGCAGCAAGCTCCCGATGATGGTGACCTGGCTCCAACTCTGTCAACCTCCAATTCCTCTTCCCTCCCCAACGAGAGCGTCGTGCATGCACAACCTCGCAACCTCAGACTCACAATGCAGCATCCACCGTCCTGGGCGCTACTGAGCGCCATCTACGCCTTCACTTTGGCGGCTGCGGGCAGTCTCCCGCGAGGTGTTGGCCCCGATTGTACGTTGCCACTACAGCTCCTGTGTCCCAGTATCCCAGTGTCCCAGTGTCCCAGTGTCCCCCACGTCCACATGCTAGCTACCTCTCTGCACTCTAATAAACTGCTGCTAACCAAACAATTTCAAACACAGTCGCCGCCCATTATCAGGGCAAGGACGAGTTCTCCTGCATCACAAACGCCGCCATCAAGCTCAGCCTGACACAGGTCAACGACAACACCTGCGATTGCCCAGACGGCTCCGACGAACCTGGCACCGCCGCCTGTGCCCATCTCGATGTGCTGTCCCCCGAACAGCCCCTGCCCGGCTCCAGCTCTGGCACCACAAAGACTGCGAATGCCCTCCCCGGCTTCTGGTGCGCCAATGAGGGCCACATCGGCAGCTACGTGCCCTTCCTCTACGTCAATGACGGCGTCTGCGACTACGATATCTGCTGCGATGGCTCCGAGGAGTACAGCGGCAACGTCAAGTGCGAGAACCGATGTGCCGCCATTGGAAAGGAGCACCGGAGACTGGAGGACGAGAAGCGGAAAAAGATTGAGAGCGCTGCCAAGAAGAGGAACGCCATGATCAGCGAGGCCAAGGAGCTCCGTCGAAAGCTCGAGCTCAAGATTAACACCATCAAGGACGAGCTGAAAGCCCTCGAGACCAAGCGAGACGGTCTGCATCAGCGTTACCAGGAGGTAGAAAAGGAGGAGAGAGGAAAGGTCGTCCGCGGCGAGGGCACCGGTGGAAAGTTGGGCGTGCTCCTCGGCCTAGCCAAGACACGTGTCAACGAGCTCCGATCCGCCCTCGACGACGTCTTTGAGCAGCGAGAGGAGCTCAATGAGCGTGTCCACGAGCTAGAGGAGATCCTCCGAAAGTTCAAGGAGGAGTACAACCCCAACTTCAACGACGAGGGTGTCAAGGCTGCCGTCAAGTCCTTCGAGGACTACTCTGCCCGTCAGCAAAGCGAGGCTGCCCAGCGATCACAGCGGTCCGATGTCGACATTTCCAGCGTTCTCAAGGAGGACAGCGAGGCCAATGGCATCAACTGGAAGGAGTTTGAGGGCGGAGAGGAGTCCGACACTGACATCCGTAAGTATCCTGGAGCTCAATGCCTATCTACGGGTGCTTGGCTATTACATTACGCATGCTGACATTACTTTCCTTAACAGTCTTCAGTTTTGAGGCATACCTCCCCTCGTTTGCCAGAAACCTCCTTCACAGCTCCATTGACAGCTTCCGTGCATGGCTCATCGAGAACGGCGTGCTCGCTGACAACGTGGCCCCCGGCACCGAGTCGTCCCGCGTCAAGGCGGCGCGAGAGGCCTATGACTCCGTCAACAGGGACCTGGAAAATAAGAAGCGGTCTCTCGACTCCGAAACCGGCGACCTCGACAAGAACTACGGCCCCGAGGACATCTTCCGTGCCCTCAAGAGCAAGTGCGTCAGCACCGAGGCCGGCGAGTACACGTACGAGCTGTGTTGGCTGGACCAGACCAAGCAAAAGTCCAAGAAGGGCCACGGCAACACTGTCATGGGCCACTTTGACCGCATCGACATCGAGGTGGCCGACGACGAGGAGCGCCTCGACGGCAAGAGCCTTGGCAAGGGCGAGCGCATGGTGCTGCGCTACGAGAACGGCCAGGGCTGCTGGAACGGCCCCAACCGTCGCACCGACGTCTGGCTGGGCTGCGCAGAGACCGAGGAGCTGTGGCGCATCGCCGAGGCCGAGAAGTGCGTCTACAGGATGGAGGTCGGCACCCCGGCCGCTTGTGGAGGCGTCAGGTCCGCTGCTGCTGCCAGCGCTGATGGCCATGCCAAGGATGAACTATAAAGTAGGCACTGGCGTGAGCTTAGGAGTAGGGGGGTTGGGGGGGGGGGGGGGGGGGGGAAAAGAAGAATGCGCAACAAGAAAGGAAATAAAACTTTATTTGACCAAACCCCCACAAAAAAATACCAACAAAACCCACCCCAATCCAATATAAACAAATCCCCCACCACAAAAACACACAAAAAACTACACACCCAGTTCGTGTTGTTCACTAGGATAAAAAACCCCTTTTGTTTGATTTTATTTTTTTAATTAGTACCCCCCCCCCCCAT
>JAHVYB010000238.1:0-39576 GCA_020623695.1 Calonectria henricotiae
GGGGTAAGGGAAAAACGGGCTGATGGAAGAGTAAGTTGTGTTCGTTAGTCGACAATATATTACAGGTAGACGACTAAGAAAAAAATTTGTGTTCATTGTAGGCGAAACAAGTCTTTGTGTAAATCTTAGGTCTATTTTGGTGTGTGCACATGGGCTTATGGGGACACATGTGGTTATTTCTTCTATAATGTGACGTGAATGGGGACTTTTTTTTTGTTTTTTTTTTTTTTTTTATTGTTTTTTTTTTTTTTAAAAAAATAAAAACCTATTTTTTTTTTTTAACCCCCCCCCCCCCCAGGGTAATCTTCCAACTCGATGTATACTCGTGGAGCGAATAGAAATCTAGTCTAACCAAGTGTATCCGCTTAGGAGCTTGCATTGAAGCCCGTAAATAGAGAAAAAAAAACAATAGCTGCTGCCACATCTGTTGGATCTCGAGTGTTTTGACTTCTCTACGACTTGGGACTTTTTTTCTTTTTAAATTTTTTTTTATATAGGGCACAATGTTTATTGCAATTTGTAACAAGTGTATACTAAATCAAAAGACAGGATAATATGGACAAATGAAGATAAGTTGGACTAAAATTGAAAAAAGAAAAAAAAAAGAAAAACAAAGAAAAAGGGACATGTATTTGTATGAATTTCGCAATGGTCAGCCCCTTACCTCTCCCCTCCGCGTTCATAAAATGCGTCAACATATTTCTTCGTTTCTCTACCTCCCCGTCTTCCTTTGGGAGAGGACCCAACCACTCTCGGCTTACTGGCACTGGGAGTAGAAGTCGTTGATCTTGACACAGGTGGTTCCCGACACGCAGGTGGTGCTGCCGGTCCAGCTGGAGCCGCCGCACTGGCCCCATTGGGGAACAGTGGTGCCCGGGCTGGGGTCGGTAGGGTCGGTAGGGTCAGTAGAGCCGCCGTTATTGCTAAAGGTGGTGCCAATGGGGCCGAACTTGATGTTTGAGAAGGACACGGAGGAGTTGGGGACAGTCTTCTCCAGTGTGTCTGGGTCGCCAGAGTCGGCGGGGCAGGGGCCTCGGTCAGAGCCGGTCTTGGTAGATCCCTTGGGGTAGGTGGAGTCGAGCCAGAGCATGTTGGCGTAGTGCTGTGTGAAGAGTTAGATCGATCATTTGCTTACAAAGAGGTCAAGGGGGAGAGGGTGATTGAGGACTCACGTCGTGCCACAAGCTCATGACGAGAACCATAGGCGAAGCAACGGCTTCGCTCATCTGGGGGAAACCGCCATGGTTGCCAAAGGAGTTGGTGTCCGTGAAGGCTCTCTTCTGGGCATCACAGTACTCAGTGGTGATGGAGTTTCCAGTGACACCGGCGATGGTTGACTCGGAGTTGGGGATGACCTTGCCATTCTGGACGTAGAATCGCTTGATCTCGGAAAGCGCACCGCTGCTGCTCTTGATGAACTGGGTGACAACAGTCAACTTCTTGCTCGAGTCTACAGTGTATCCCGAACCGGGTCCGTAGAAGGTCTCGTTGCCCTGGCGGTACGAGTTGAAGTCGCAGCCATCGGGATCACAGTCACCAGCGTAGCGAGTGGTTGAGTACGTGCCTCCGCAGTTGTTTCCAGTGCAAGAGTGCTGGGCGTTGTTGTCGCAAGGGTGAGGAGTGTAGGCGGTGGCCTTCTTGTTGGCCTCCCAGATGTCCATCTCAGCGCAGCATGTTCCCAAGTTGCCGACACCCGCGTTGATATCGTCCTTGGAGGGAACCCAGCCCTCAACGTTGGCCTATCCCACATTAGTTAATATGCACGAGAACGCACTCGTTCAAACCGAATGAGCTTACCACTCCGTTGATGAACTTGACATCACGAGGGCACTGGCCGTCACAGTAGCCAGTTCCGTACTTGGCACCGGCCTTGTTTCCGGAGTACTTGCTCTTGCCACCGTCCTCGTCCATGGACACAAAGTAGAGCGCGCCATTGAGTCCGCAGTCGATTCCAGAAACATCAACATCAAAAGTGAACTCGTTGCCCAGCAGGGTAAACATCTGGTAGGTGTCGTCATCCTCAAGGAGGTAGAGACGGCTACCAATGTTGGTGCTGTAGGGGCCCTTGGTCACGAATTTGAGGTTGAGCTGGTTGCCGCTCGTAGTCACTCCGTAGGTGTTCGCGTAGTCGGCGCCATCCACGCAGCACTTTTCAGCACAAACCGAATTGCTGGTGCAGATGGATGTGTCCCACTTGTTGCCCGAGTAGCAGTTTGTGCTTCCGCTAGTAATGTGAGTCCATCGCCAATTGGCGTCGACGACGACGGAACCGGAGACACTTGTGCAGCCGCTGGTTGTGCATTTAGACCAGGTCAGTTTTGGGTGAGTCTCGGTGGTCAAGGTACAGGTCTGCTGTGCCTTGACTGCGGCGGTCAACGCCGAGATGGTGGCAAGGGTCTTGAACATTGCGTACAACTCCGCCGGTTTTGATGTTGGCAAGTGTAGTAGATGGTGTTGATGGTAATGGTGCTGGTGGTGCTGGTGGTGCTGGTGGTGCTGAGGGTGAGGATGATATCAATAGAAGAAGAAGAAAAAATACAACAGGCAATGGCAGGAATTTATATTTCTCACTCGACTGGCTTTCTTGGTGAGCTGAAGAGAGTTGAAAGCCCCCAAAAGATTCCAGCAGCTTTCTGATCTCCACAACATTCAACCATCTCAACTCTGCTTGGACGACTATGGTTGAAGAGTTGCTGCTCCACTTGCGGAGGCTATGTTCGGATTGCGGCCCGGCTCCTCCTCATCTTAGACGGGGTAAAGACACATCTGCTTGACCACTACCGCTCATTTCCCGTTACGGGGGGTGGGCTGAATACATGGGCATGCCATGGGCGGTGTGGTGAAGGGCCCGCCTCAAGATGTTACCGGGCCTTCAGAGCGCTGGAATGGCCACACTCATATTCTTCCGCTCGGCCAGAGATATCCGGCTGGTGGCCTCCGTGTGTATATGGACCACACCCCAAATGTTGGCGTCAAATAAATTAGTGCACCTCGAATGTATTAGTTGAGTATTGTGGGAAGATGTGGTACATGGTTTTCTAAGCACTCGCTGTCATCTCCTCTTCTCATTGGAGGGCTTTTTATTCAGCACACGGAAAACAAGGTCGCTTATGTTAGCTTGTCGGGTCGTAGGCTGGGCCTCTGAGCAAGTCAGGGCCGGGCCGTCGCTTGTTTGAAGCTCTGGATTACTATACAAGAGCTGGGCGCCAAGTCCCAAACATATCCGCGTTGTCGAACGCTCTAGATCACTGTTCAAATTTCTAGGTGTTGCCCAAGCTTAACCGTGATAATAAAATTAAAGGACCAGTCTTGGAAAATTGCATTTTGCCGGTCAATATGTTATGCCCTAAGCCCACCTATAATGACTAGAGTGTTATGGAAAGTAGATGCCCCTGGAATGCCTTTGACACGACTCGCTGCTTGGTCATGGTCTAGTTATCACACTCATAAAAGTGCGGAGGGTGCAACCTCGACTTACGTAGATCGGTCCATCAAGACATCGCTGCCAAACCCACCACACCATCTTGAGTCAGTTTTCAGGTACCATACACACCAGTCATCGCCTTCTGGTGTTGATGGGGCAGGATAACGCACCCGAACACCCTGTTGTATCTTTGCTCGGCCAAATGGGACCCCAGCGCTTCCGAGGCTAGAATTGGTTTGCAAGATCGGAATTAGGATCCGAGCATCTTTTGGAAGCTGACGATGAAGCTCGCCTCGTGGTTTGCCACTTAATCCGGCTCGTTTCGCTGCTTCTATAACCAACGCAGGATCAGACTGGTGCCATTATCAAAAGAGTCTCTGTACTGTCCTTCAAACATTTTGAATATAAATCGTTGGCAACACTCGTTTTGATGGGATATTTTGCCGTGATGACTGGGCAATGGTAAATCTCCTTTGCAAGGAGCAAAGCTCCTCTCCTTTCACATAATACGAGTATACTTGGTTCCAAGGAGTGATCCAAGGTCATGCCTATACAGAGTTGCGGCACTTCGGGAGCCCGTCCGCGGGGGTCTTCTTGCAAACAATAACCCGCAGAGGGCGCTCATGTACCGCCACGCTCTCGGATTGTCCCACTGATGCCCCTGGTGCTCAAGGATCAAGTTGGGCTCACATCCCTCAAGCCGTCGGCGTACCACGCGGTCGCCAGATCCGTCGGAATCTCGCGACGTCTTCCAGATTCGGATGGCATCTTTAGTTTAGATCCTGCACTTGAACGCTCCCCACATTATCCCTGACGGCTTTCAGCGGAAAATGCCAGTAGATGGGGTAAAGTTGCGCTGAATTTACTTCCGATGGAGGCCATAAAGCTGGATCCGATCGTCAAATTCTCCGTGTGGATGCGCATGTGATATGCAATACTTCAGGCGGAGCAGCCCAAAGCAGAAACAAAGCGATGAGCCACCACAGGCACCTGAGGGTTGCTCTTTGGGTGTGATGAAGACAACCTGAATGCTTGCCCCTTTCAGCTCACAATGTCGACTGGAGCTGTGGAGGCGCAACCAGGCCCCCAAACCAAGCCAAGGTAGAAATTTATTCCGAACCCCCTACACAGCAGCAGCGGATTGCCACTGAGAGCACTGGTCCCAGCCAAGTTTTGCTGCCAGACATTAGAGCGACTACCGAGGCAAATAAGAAGAGCCTGAATACATACCCCAACAAATAGTAGCAAGGCGGCCAATAACTAACAGCCAGTGCCGCATGCTGGGGTAAAGAGAACATGGCTCGGGTCGAACCGCATAATGGCGCTTTTGCTGCGCTCGGCACTCCAAACAGGCCGTACGCCTACTCGCGGGAATCATGGAGAGCGCGAGCGTGACGGGGCAGGTGTCTTGATAATGCGGGGTGTATCATAACCGTCACCGGACCTGAGGTGGAAGGGGAGCCTCCGAGGTGTCCTAATGCGGGTTGCGGGCGTCCAAGTGGTTCGATGGCCAAGAATCTCAAGGTCCGGGAACAATGCTGATTTGGGCACTAGAAATCGGAGCTCGCAGGTGAATATTACTGCATCGCTGGGGCATGCGAGGATGGGGGAGACAGACATGCTGTTCGTTGATTAATGGTAAGAGGTTGCATCATGAAAAGACATTGCGTTCATGCTACCACGTGACGTTCCCTTGAGTGTGTTCCCCCTGAATATGTCAGGTACCGACCCTCAACCTACATACAAGCATCCATCGGGGCAGTGTACAAAGCAGGCCCGAGGATCCGATTGAGTCTTTGGCGTGGTCCGTCCCACCCAGCAATCATGAGGTTGAAAGTGCTCAGCATGCCATCTGCCTGATCCAAATCAAACCGGGCCACGCAGGCTTCATATACTCTACACAAGATAGTCTACAAGCCCCCTTTAAGTCCCTCTCCATCGAGAATTACCAACATCAAAAACCATCCACTGAGGAATTCCGATCATCCGAGACGCCAAAACACATCCCTGCCAAATATCCACCACCCCAAGCTTTTGCTCGCAAAATAGACTCCAAAAAATGGCTAACACGCGGTCCCGCTGCGCCATCTCTAAATGAGAGGGCAAATTGAACTGACCTTTTGACGAAGGTAAGCTATCTGTCGCTTTCGTTGGAATCAACCCTTGCCCTGAAAAGAACATTGGGGGGAGCACGTGCTGCTGGGTTTCTTCAAACGATAACTTCTGTTGGCCGAGCTCGCTAGTGGGCTCCTAGACCGCACGAATGTCTAGTAGATGTAGATTCTTTGTCTGGCGGGGAAGCCGTTGGTCGCGCTCGTATAGATATCCACAATTGGCGCAGAGCGTCTAGTAATCCAGTTAGCAAATCATCCGAAAGACAACCTGTCGATTAGATTTTTTATAAAAAGAATTATAAAAAAAATATATAAAACTTACTCTTGGGCCAGCTGGGCCGTCTCGCACAGCCCACACATTTGTTCCCCAGATTCGACAATGCCAGCACCTCCACTGAAGTCGTTCCTGATCGGTCAGAGCGCCACCTCCTCCATATCCACCGACATCAGGAGTGCCACGGCCTCCCGGAGTTCCGCCCCGTCCTAGGGGACTCAAACTTCGGAAGCGGCGCTTCTTCTTGGAGCGTTCGCCTCTTCCCATCCTCTCCTCTTCAACCTCAACCGCGCCAAATGGTGTGCCTCCCAACATGCCTGTTGTTGAGCTAAATCGTGCAGTCTCGCGACGTAGTCGGCGAACTTGGCGCTCACGGTCGCCTTCTCGCTTCTCAATCTCCTCCTTGCTCAGAATTTCAACCTTGGGTTCCCAATCATCCGCGAGCTGGTCAGGGTCGTATCTCCATCCAGCCTCTTGGCCAATCGCGGCATCATTCGGTAGTTCTTGCTGTAAGCCACCCCATCCAGCAACAAGGCCACCTGCTTCACAAGCTTCCTTTTTGAGGCGTAGGACGGCCTCATAGATGGCGTGTGTCATGGCTGGAATCCATTCACCAGTCAACCCGAGATCCACGCATGTAACCTTTGCAAAAGCCTCAGCCGTGCCTGGGGGATGCAACAGGGACCATTCAAACTTGTCCGTGTACAGCATGGACGCCAGGTTGAGGTTTAGATTAACAATGCAGCGATACGTGTCGTCGGGGTTGTAGTCGTCTGAGTCGGGGAGGATGGGCGTGGCTTCGGCAGTGACATCCGGAACTTGAGTTTGTGACGGTGTTCCAGCTCCTCCAGTCTGCGCAGGGGTGTCAGGTCTTGATGCGACCCTTATGCCGGAAGCGGGAGACTCGTCGCGAGACTTGGCGACCAAACTTGGTTTGGGGGTGCCACTCCCTGTCACGTTTGCCCCCGTAGTGGCGGTTTGCTGGGTGGCCGGTGGTTGCTCATTGTGAAATAGTGGATGAAGAGCAACACCTGCGTATTCCTCAAGTTGTGTTCTAATCTGCTTGCTGATCTCAGCAACAACAGCTTGCCGATTTGGAAGATCGAGGTCCTGCACCAGGGTCTGCGCAAACTGATCCGTTGTAATGAGGGTTTCGTGGAGGTTCCAGCAGAAAATGTCGCGCAGCTTATATGGGACGGTCATCTCCTGGGGTCGATATTGGGGTAGTGAAATGTCGACTGTGTTGGGATTTGGTGCCGGGAAGGGGGCAGGGGGGATGAAGGCTGGAATGTCCAGGTCGATTCGGATAGGGATCAAAGTCAGAGGCAGGTTCGCTTGGGCTGCGTTTTGCTGGTCGCTTCTAACAGGGCGAGTCTTGCCCATCCAATCGCGCCAGATGCCCTGCATGTCGACGGGCTCTTTGGTGTCTTTGCCCGCCTTGTCAGATAGATCTTGGCGGCTGGTCGAGTCCTCCTTGCGCAGGCTTCGCAAGCCGGTGGGTCGGCGACGGGTGTCATCGCTGTCGTCTTCCAGGTCATCGTAGCCATCCTCAGCGTAGTTGATGATGGTGGTTCCTCGTTTTGTCGTCCGCGAGATCGGGCCGGAGGGCGCGCTGCTGGGCAGAACGGGGGTGAGGAGAGAGTTGTTGTAGCCACGCAATCGCGGCGCGTAGGTAGACAAGAATGCTTGAGGCTTTGATCGTTCCATTGTGCGCACTATAAGACCGTTGGGGTCATGTCATGCTGTGGAGAGGGAGCAACGCTGACGCGCGACGGGATGGCCTCGTCTTGGCCCTTGACCTGGACCTGCGAGTCGGGGCAGATATGGCAGGGACGCAAAGGAACCGCGACAATGAGGGCGACTGCGGTGGTGGCGCTCGTTTGCGGAGAGAGAACGTCGTGGTGGGGAATCGGGGGTGATGATTTCGAGGGCCGGTCGTGCTGCTTGATGGAGTCGCGACCTGGACGACCTTTTTCTCAATCGCGTCGCTCTGCCACAAATTCAGCATTTGCTGGCGGCCCGGGTGGCGGCACAAGCAATGTGCCATTTGGGTTATGTAAGCTTGCCACAGCCCAGAGCTTGGGCCATTTGTTACCCTATACCGCCACATGGCTTTATTGTAAGTGGGGCATCAATCGCAACTCGACCTAGACAGGCATGCTAGCATGCTAGGCCAAACCGTTGCAAACAACTCCACAAACTAGGCGACAAGATCAGAAACGTACTAACTTAGCATGTAAGTAAATACCACTTGAGTAATTAAGCAGATGCTGGCGCAACAGTGTCGTTGTCAGCCTCGCATTGATATTTATTCAACTTAACAAAAAAAAAATACAAACAGCCACAATCGCCAGCCAAGCTCAACTCCGGAACAAAGACTTGCTGCAAGCGGAGCGACACCACTGCCATGTGATGACACAGTTGTTGGATAAGTCGGGACCACCAAAGATTTGCCGAGATGGTATCGCAGAAGCGCAGGGGTCCATGATCCAGCTCCATCCGAGAAACCTTCCACTCATCCTTGAACTAGGTTGATTCATAACTTCAACAAAGGAACCAGTTGCCTATCCAGAGATCGGAAAGCGCAAACCTAAGACGAAGAAGAAAAAAGAAGAAAAAAAGAAAGAACAAGAAACAAGTCCTGCGTGTCATTAGATGACCCCTAAAAAGGTCTCCGTCCCAGTCTTGTCAAAAATTAGTATCCTGTAGGATGAGTTGTGCAAATCATTTAACTTACATGTTGCCTTCTGGAAAAAACCGACACACGCCGAAAAATTTGCAAGTCTCCGACACACTATACGCGCACGCGCACCCAATGTGAGTCGTATCTGACCACATACACTGGGCTGTGATGTTATTTAGTAAACGGGTTTACATAAAAGTTGGATTTGTATCATACACCAATGAAGCCAAGTTTCCTGGCCAGTTTGGATGGGTTGTCCCGTGAACTGGGACGCTTCTGCTAGCCAGTCGCTCATTGAGGTTAAAAATGGTGCCTCAAAGGTGGAATCGCACTGATTTGCGTCGTATTCGTAGATATTTTCGCCTTGCTGGGGCCGTAGCTGAGGAGGCCCATGACTGAAAGGTTGATTGCCGGAGCCCAATTGATTGGCCCAATATTGGGCGTAGGCGGCCAGGTTAGAGTTCCACTTAAGGGGAGCGATTCCTTGGGCCTGACGAGCTTGGTTGACTAGGTTGAAAGCCTGTAACAGATCATCGGCGTTGGCGGAAGATGCCACATGAAGAATGGCGAGGATGCCAAGAATTTGAGTTAGATGCATAGGGGCTCGAAAGAAGGCGGGAATAATTCTACTGTTTTTTCTTCGTTTTCCTAGGTAGAGAGCAAAGTGGTGTAGTGTTCAAATTCGTGTGGATAATATCTGAAGGCAACCAAAAAGATTACAGGATGTGTTGTTAAAGAAGGGATTTAAGACGAGATATTACTAGACGGGAAGAAGATAAAAACGTACAATTCATTTCGCACAGAGCACCTGCCGAGTGAGCAGGTATGCGGCATTCTTGCAATTCGGAAGGCGAAGAGACAACGGGTTGTTATGGGTGTATAAATAGGTAGTGATGGGCAGGACCCTCAAAGCCAGGTTACGAGAGGGCAAGTTGTCTCCAACTTATACATAAATAGAGTGATTATTATGGGGAAATAAATAACTAGGTAATAATGAACCCTGGAGTCATTGAGCAAGTTTAATGAGAATCTGCTGCCTCAATTGTCATATTCCAGGCCATGCATGGGTGAAAGCCGGACCTGTGTGTTAATTGGTGCATACGCTGGACCCACCGTTATGACGTTTCACGCTTTTGGAGTGTAGAATATTTTTGGTCCAGAACTTCGAACTGTTTCTAACCGTCTCCCCATCAAAGGCCGTTTCACCCTTTCTTCGCCCCCTCCCTCTTCTACGGCGCATCGCTTCGCAACCCTCGACGGCGCAACAATGGCATCTCGATCGGGTCACACCTGGGCCTCAATTCTTTGCCAGCTGCGCGCACAGCCACTGCGCGCATCGGCCTGGCGTGCTCCCCTCGCCCCGTTCCGCACACGACAACAGGCACCATTCATCATCAACAGCATTGCCGTCCGCGCTGCGCACTCTATCCCTCGTCCTCCTCGCCCGCAGCCTGTTCAGCCCAAGGATAGCGAGGTTTCACAGGTTGGCGAAGCCCCAAAAAGCGAGGGTGAACGCCCGCCGCCAAAAATCGACTCCTACCAACTCTCATTCACCTGTGTCCCTTGTGGCCATCGCTCCCACCACAACGTTTCCAAGCAGGGATACCACCACGGGTCTACTCTCATCACCTGCCCAAGCTGCCGCAATAGACACGTCATTAGCGATCATCTAAACATATTCGGCGATCGAAAGATCACCATCGAAGACATTATGCGTGAGAAGGGCCAGCTTGTTAAGCGGGGCAGCTTAGGCGAAGATGGTGACATCGAATTCTGGCCTGAGGAGTCGCACAACGATTTGATTAAGTCTTCAGGCTCTGGAAAGAGTTCCTGATATCATATCGAATAAGGGGAGTGTATACTTTTTTATGGTGTGTGATAGACATGTAAACATCTTTGTTGGCGTTGTTGGAATATACCCCCTCAAAGCAGGTGACTAGGCTTTTATGCGCCATCGTGATGGCTTTTCACATGGCCAGACAAAAGTCTTGTTTGTAAGATACATAATAGATATGATGTGTATGATATGTCTGTATAATATGCCCGTAATTAAACGCCGGTAGGAAATTACACTTTTGTGTCCTCGACTCCAGAAACGCCGTCCAATATGAGATGTCGCCCCTGGTTGTACTACCTTGGTCTACCACCCTTTGTATGACTGTCTCATTGCCTTTTGTTCCTTCGATCGTACCTTCTTCCGTTCCTTGTTCCTGTCAAACTTCTTCCGCTTGTCGCGGCCGTACTTCTCGGGATACGCGATTGCCTCAATCTTTCGTTTGCTTGACCGTTGCTCTCGCTTCGCCCTCACCTCCTCGCGAATCGCCAGGAGCTGTTTTGTATACTCTCCCGTACCAAACTTCTTCTGCAATGAATCCATTAGGATTTGTGCCCGAGTCTTCAGAGCCTCGTGCTTCGTCTTGAAGAGCTCATCCGACGAATATGGCGGTGCGATGGATGGGTCCGTAAGGTTGTGAAGAGGAATCAAAATCGTCTTCAGCGAAGGTTTCAGACGATCAACAGAGGATCGGCGACAAATAGTCTCTAGAACTTCCATGGCTGCTATCTTTGGAGTAATTGCCACTGCCTTGGGTGGAATTTCTCTCCTAATGATATGAGACAGTCGCCAGAAGAGATACTGAAGGTCCTTCTTTTTATATTGATCTGCTCCTTCCTCTTCATCAGCGTCCTCTTGATCCTCTTCATCGTCCTGCTCATCCGCCACGGTGGGTCGGATTAGGAGGCGAGGACCCAAAAAGACGAGAACTTGTATCGCCTCAGCTGCAAGTGTCTCGTCCACATCGCGTGTGGCGATGACGCCGAGGGCAAGGCGGACGAGATCCTGTACCTTGATCAAATCCAGTACAAGTCCATGGGATCCTTCAATGGCTTCTCCGGCTGGGGCGTTGGCTGCTTCTTGTGCGAAGTCGGCCAAATACGAACTGATCAAGCCAATGGCACCAATCCTCACGGGGGTTTCGGGATGAGCGAGGCATTTGAAAACATCGATCCACATATCTTCGCTGTTGCCAGAGAATACTTTGTCCGGGAAGACCGAGACTGAGGCATGGATTACACCAAGGGCTGCCTCCAAAAGATCACCATCGACATCTGATATATCTTCCGTCTTCAGAATGTCGGTAACTTTGCCCATCACAAGCTTGAAATCATTCTTATTCTTGGATGCATTCTCATGCGCCTCTAGGTAGTGGCTGAACACAACCAATGCCAACCTGAGGACTGCATCGTTGTCATCCTTTTCCAACCATGTTCGAACAAGACCCAAGAAAGTTTGGGTTCGTTCTTTGTCAGACTTACGGAAAATCTCCTTAATTAATTCAGCAGCCGCAAGTCGACACTTCTCGCTGTCGTCGTTGGCAAGAACCAGGAAAAGGGGAAGAAAACATGTAGCAGCGATCTCTTGCACAAAATCATCGGAAGATTTCATAAGCAGGAGGTGGACAATCTCCATGACGGACAATCTTCCGCCCTCACGATCATACTTCAGATTGGCCACGACGAAGTTGAGTTGCTTGGCCCAACGCGCCTTTTTCTGCGGGTATTCCCTGATGAATTGAAAAAATGCGCCTCGGGCAAGATCTCGCGTGTCCTTATCATCGTTGGTAATCATAACTGTTCCGACATAATCCATAGTGTCGTAGATAGAAGCAGTCTCAATATGGTGGTCCAAAACAGATCGTAAAAAGTTGAATGTCACATGTCTGTACAATGGTTCAGTCAGATCATCCTTCAATTTCCCAAGCAACATGTCAATCGCTGCGTCTTTGACCGTCACATCCCGACGATCACGTAGAACAACTGCTAGCATTTTGAGAGCAGCCTGGGAGAGCTCGGTTGTGGTAGATGTATCCATCGAAATGCTTTTCGTGGCTTCTTTAACCGCGACCTTGTAGATGTTCGTCGCATCGTCATTTGGGAATGGGACTTTGACGATGACTGCAAGGAAGCGGAATGTTGAAATCTTGACCTCGTCTTCCCCTGACAAGATAGCGTCGCCAAGGATGGGAATAAACCCAGCGATATTGGCAGCATTCCGCAGGCTGTCGTGCTTCTTGAGAATAGCCCTGAGGATGTCAATGGCAAAGCGAGTGAGCTTGTATGTGTTCTTAGTCGTTCGTCCACGTTCGCCACTCTTCTTGGCACCCTTCTGGACAAGGTACTTCTTGATTCGAGGGTCAAGTTTTATCTCGACCTCTGGTTTCTGGCTGTTGTATACCACCTGAATCACTTCGTAACAGAAGACTAAGGTATCGCGGGTCTCAGCCCCCGGGTTTTGCAAAAGACCGGCCGTAATTCGTGCCATCAGCGCATCAATCTTGCGAATGATCTTGAGGTCGACCTTCTGCATCAGAAGAGATTGAAGTGGCTTCACTAGGTCAATGAGACAATTAACGGAAGCGTTTTTGGCGATCAGTTCCATTGAATCCTGGCTCTTGCTGCTCTTGATTTCTTTCATTTGACTAGTGTAGCCCTCGGCATCCTTTTCTTGGCCAATGGTACCAAAGATGTCGTCCATAATCACCACCACGATGGATGGGAGGCAATAGTCTAAGTCTCCAGGTGCAAACCCAGGTACTGTGGCCACCAAGATTGAGTGCATTGTGTAAGAGAGCACGTGCATCTGATATCCTTTCTTCAGAGCGCCTCGCAACTCCCTGAGGATAAAGCCAAAGTAAGAAGAGCCGAGATTGACTGCAATTTTGACAAGAGTATCGCGAGCCATTTCTCGCGCCTCCCATGCTTTGCTTCGGAGAATGTGACTAATATCTGTCAAGACACCAGCCAGCTTTTGTTCCATTTGCTCCGAGGGTAGCAATTTCAACAGCTTGACAATGATCACACCCACTGGGACTCGATAGCTGACTTCAGACTCGTCCTTTTCGTGCAAGTGTTTGACCAGAGTGGGTAGTAACACGTTCTCAACCTCAACACTGAGCTTGTCTGATTTAGGGACCGAAAGAGTAAGCCTTGGGCTGGTAGAAGAAGAAACCTCGACTTGGTCAACCTCCATGAGCTCAGCTGAAGGTTTTTGGGATGCGTCGACAAGGGCGTCGGCAAACTTTCCCAAAAGTCGGATGGTCTGCTTCTGGAGATCTGGCTTAGATTCAACATAACCGATATATCTCTGAAATGTTGTCCTATAGTGCTTCCAGTGGAGGGACATAGCAAGAGCACCGATTGTATTGGTGGCTTGGGCACCTAAGCCGTGATCATCGCTACCATCGGCACGACCAAAGATGAAATGTTCCAAGAGGGGGATGAAGAACTGGGCAAGATTCTGACTCCCCAATTCCTTCTTCTGATTTGCAGCCTCCAGGATCTGCAATGCCTCTAGCTGTTTCGATGTTGCAGGGCTGAGGATATTGAAAAAGAAGAGGGGCTCTGCCGATTCCTCAGTTCGTTCATTAAGAAGAGGCTCGAGATCCGCAATTGGTCCCCACTCGGGAAGGCTAGTGAGAAGGAACCCAACGACTCTAAGGTACTCTCTTCGGACGGTTTCGGACGGTTCTCGCGAGCCAGCATAAACAGCAGGCATGAGAATGTCTTGAAGGTATGCTTCAAATCGTTCTCTCACCGGCCCAGGTGCGCATAAAGCGGCGTCTCCAATGAGACGACGGATGCCATCCGCCGAATTTGAGGAGAGAATACCAAATTCATCATCATCCCTAATAAGGAAGATCAGGTTGTGGAGCAGAGGCAACCATTGCTTGGGAGCAAGGGGAGTATCCCGCTTACTAGAGATAGAGGTAAAGGCAGCCAGGCGTCTGTCATAATCAGGCTCCTCAATGCGGCCTTCTTTAAAGGAGTTAAGATCATCGCAGAGAGTAGCCACTTCTGATACATCGGTGTCCTTCTCCGCAAGAGCCCGCAGAGCCCGAGACAAAGATTGTCGATTTTCTCTATCCTTAAAGTAGCTGAATAGTGAGGAAATCGTATCATAAACGTCTTCTAAGAGAGGTTCACCTTTGAAGGAGCCAGAGCCAGAGACATATTGTTCCAAGATGAGAAGAATCCTGCCCTTGAGTCTTGGGTTGACCCGCCTTGGTGGTTGTTTAAGAAGGAAGATAGAAATTTTTATGACAGATTGTGTGTTTTCGGAATCATGTATGATTGGAGCCATGGCCAGGATGGTTTCCACGCATGCTTCTAGGAGGTCGTTACTCAATACTGTACCGTCAAGAACAGTTGTAATCTTTGTAAGAATAGACCTGGCATTCGGGTCAAGAAGCTCATCCATAATAACCTCGTTGAACTCGGACTCCTCTGGTGAGGCGATTGCAAGCTTGACAAGGTTACGAATAATCGTGAGAACGTAGATCTTGACCTCATCTTTAGCTTTCTGAGCAGATAAACATTCGATAAGTTTAGGAAGAATTCCAACAGGAAGACCCTTGTCATGAGGTGCAAGGAACAGTGCCACTCTCGGAAGAACAGACCAAGTTGACACTAGTTGCAGCATACCAGAAATACCCTGTGCTGTTTCGTTTGGCAGATTTTCGAGCCTTGGTGCAACAATCTCCTCCAGAATAAGATCATGGTAGGGCGCCCACTGAAAAGCTTGGGCATTTTGGAACAAAGCGATGAGGCACTTCAAGCCAGTGGATCTCGTGATTCGCAAAAGTGAGTGGGTACTAGCTTTTTCCTCTTCTTCGTCAGACACATTCTCTGCATCCTGTGCATTTCCACTCAACTGTCGGCAAGTATGCACGAGACAGTATAGAACTGAATGAAGAATTCTCTCGATGTAAGGTGTAATATTGCTTCCCAGTTCAGAGATAACGGCCGATATCATGTTGAGGAAACCAACTTGCTTTCGGATAGGAATAACCGCTTCATCAAATGACTTTTTAGGCACGCCAACCACTTTAACATCTTTTAGTTTTCCAGTGGCAATGTCGAGGAAGCTTCCCATATCTTCAACCGAAAGATTTCTCAGCACGGCAAGCCTTGTAGCATGTAAACCATGGCGGCCACTTGCGGCTCCTTTCTTGGAAATCGTACGGCCGTAGAGCAGGCGCAGAAGAACAGGCATAAGATCAGCCCTATGTTCTGCTTTGATGGCGTTGTCATCTTGCAAGAAGACTGTGAGCTCATTTTTGAAACGGGCCTCGTCAAGAAGAAACTCGAGATTTTCTTGGTAAGATTTGATCGCTTCTTGCTTCCAAGCGAGAATAGCCTTGAGGGCAAGTCTCTGGATTTCTGCATCACCATTCTCCATCAACTGCAAGAAAGCGGTATAGACCTCCTCATGACGATATAAGGCCCTCGGGTTTATAAACTGAGCAAAAACTCCCATGAGAGCCTTCCGATCAGCCAGGGACCAAGTTGCCCCCTCGGATTGATCTTGTTCATCCGAGGCTGGAATCTGGTCATCGCTAGTCCAGGCAAGTAGATGAGGCACAAGTTGACGGGAGCGTTTCTCTGCGATGAAAGGAATGGCACCCAAGACCTTCAATGCTCGAGACCTAGAGTTGCCAGAAACAGCTTCTGCGGTTCTTTGTTTCTCATCAAACGCCTGTAACATAAGATCATCAGGGTTATCAATCACTATTTCCACATCGGCCGCGGCTTTCTCCAATCTGCGCATATTAGTGCACTCGAATTCGGAAACATACGCGGGTCCTTGGGAATGGCCTTCGGGTTGGGAAGGCCCCCATCTAGCTGAAGGCACATTGAGCCATTTGAACGCAGTAGCGCAGATGGCATTTTCTCCAGGTTTAGTCTGGGCTATTTGCTTCATGGTCTCAACTGAGTCGTCCCAAACAGGTGATAACTTGACCGTCAGCATACCAAAGAGGAAGGCTGGAATGGCTTGGTGCAGCCAAGATCCGTCTTCAAAAGAAGAGTAGTTTTGTGCCAACTTTCGGAAGTACATAGCAATAACCCTTGCATGAGACAAACCCAAAGGGGTTGTCTCGACATCGATCATAGTGTCAATAGACTCTAGCGTATCTTGGACTGGATTTATCTCCTTTAATAGTTCCAAAGATACCAAGCGGATACCATGCGATGGAGACGAGAGATTTTCAACAAGTGAGGTCATTACTGGATCTTCTTCACTTGCAGAATCGTCGCTGCTTGTACTGTCCTGCCTAACACCACCTGCATCTTGACTGTGCTGGATTTGTTGGTATGCCAGGTAGGCACCTAAAAAGCTGGCTGATTGCGCAAATCGCGGGACGGCTGCTCGCAGTAGAGGGCTCAGTGTAGCATCGACAGAACCGGCAGCCTTGCTCATCCGCAAGTATGCATGGAATCCTTGCCCAACGATAAAGTGGACTTCATCAGAAGCTAAAGTAGAAGATGGTCGAAGGGCCAATTTAAGTTTGCGCAGAAGTAGCTCTGCAATACGAGCATTAGTTGATGGGTGGACAGTGGTCAACTCCAGGATTTCTAGAAGACCAGAATACTTCGGCAGACATCTGTCTCTCCAAACCTGTGGGTCCTTGTTGTAAGGGCCTCGTTCGGGGAATGGCGAAATTTCTAGGCGTTCGAACTTTGAAACAATCTGATCTTGCCAGCCTTGAGGCAGCCTGCAGCTATCCTTCTCGCCTGGCGCTGGAAATGCTCGATTCTCAACCATCTTTGGTAATAATATACACAGCATCTCCTGGTTCTGACCTTCGGACCAATGGCTGGCGATGAATTTTTGAAATTCGCTCCGGAGCAAGCTTCCGAAACGCTGCGAGTCGAGTTCGCAAAAGAATGAGCAAAAGGGAATGAACCATTTCATAAATGGCTCCCTGCTTAGTGATTGCATAAGGGGTGTAATATGGGGGATCAGCGCATCGATTGGTGCATGCTGCCAGATAATAGCGATGTTCGTGATGAGGGAGTTCCACACAATGCTATCTGTATCTTTTGGGACCTCAGGTGCTGTTTTTGTCACTTGTGAAAGCATCCCAACAAGATTTCGGACAAGAGGAGCCCAGTCATTAATTCGGGAGCCTTTGCGAACGCCAGCCAGCGTACCATAAATTCGCACCAAAGGCACCAATTGCCATTCAACATCGGCTGCCGGTACTCGCTTCATTTCATTTTCCACCGTCTCGTGAGCAGCGCTGGCAAACTCTTCGAAGGTATCGGCATTTGAATGGTGTATGACACTCGTTAGAATACCGCAAACCACATCCGTCCATATTGTTTCTTGGGCCAGGGAACGTTCGCGGTCGGGGATAGCGTGGATAAGCGTGGCGAATATTGCTGGGCCGGTCGAATGGATGAGGTTATCAGTGCCCTTGATGACCTCGGCAAACATTGTCATTAATCCATCTTGATAAAGCGTGAACTGGCGATCTCCGATTATACTGCAAAGATCTTCTTTTGCATGCTCCACAAGAAGTTTTAGTGCGGTTTCGCGATGTGAGGGTGCCGCAGCCTTCTTGACCAAGAAGCTGAGGGCTTCTGCGGCGAATCGAGCGATGTGAGGTGGATGTCTTGACTTGCCCAGAAGAGGGGTCAAAACATTGAAAGTTGGTCTTAAGTCAGGGACAAGAAGCTTTGAAAGATACTTAAAGAGGAATGCTAGAGCACCAAATGTCCATTCGATTACTTCGACGTCCTGGGGTTTGCCAGCGACGGCCACAATCAAATCAAGACTCCTTCCGTAATGTTTTTCGAACCGCACACCCAGATCATGTGAAAAAGCCGTCAAAAGATCAAGTAGGGGCTCGAGAGATTCTTTCTCTTGGAGGGAGATGTACTTGGCTAGTGAATCCATAATCCGCTGCTCGAAGTGAAGGAGTTGGGGAAGACTCTCGCACAGAGGGAGAACCTCACGCTTGAAAGCCACGAAGTGCTTCGAAACGTTTAGCTCTCCCCATCTTTGCAATCCCGTCTGAAAATAGGACGTCGACGTCGACAGGTCTTCGGATTCGAGATCATGGCGGCGAACTTTTCGGAGCGGCTGCAGCGAACTAAACTTGGAAATTTTGGTGCTGAAAGATTCCCATCGGTGGTTCTTTTGATGGGGGGTAGAGTTCTTGCCTTTCCGGGCCTTGGTGATGCGCCCGGACGAATTGGACGGCATCTTGGCGTTGATACAGGCCGGCGAAGAGATTTGCAAACAGAATTGCAAAGTCTCACGGGAAACAAAAAGAGCTTCAAGAACGCGATCCACTCCCCGCCAAAATTTCCAACTTTTTTTTTGCCGGTAGAAGACCGGTAAATCCGATAACAGCCCGCTAGCGCAGCTAGCCCCGCCAAGACCAATCAGATCCGCGCCGCAAACTCTTATCTCTTCAAGCTCTCTGGGGAAACATCTCCTCGTCAACTTCAACTACATGCGTCGCGTGCAGGCACAACATCGCGCACCTAGTCGCACCACCAAGTTCCCCAGACCACCACCATGGCTGCACCAAAAATGTGAGCGCGTTTCCCTTCCTTTTTTCCTTTTTTTCCTTTTTCCTTTTTATTTTTTTAGTCAAGTCAATCTGCCTAACACATCATCTCAGCATCGTTCTAGGGAGCCTCAATGGTCAACTTGAACCAGCTCTAAAAAAGCTGGCGACCCTTCACTCCAAGAACAACTTCACTCTTGCGATCCTAACAGGCGATGTCTTTTCGCTGTCAACCGAAGACGATAACGTCACTGCGCTTCTGAATGGTACTCTCCAGGTCCCTCTACCAACCTACTTCACCGTCAGCACAAATCCTCTGCCGCCGCGCATCGCCGCCAAGGTCGAAGCCGACGAGGAAATTTGCGAAAATCTCCACTTCTTGGGAAAGCGCAGCATTACTAAAACCTCTGATGGGATTCGAATTGTCGCTCTCGGCGGTCAGCTCGACACGAACTTGGTCGAAGGCCAGTCCAAAGATCAGCATTTCCCAGCTCACACTGTTGATGACGCAAAGAGTTTACGGGGTGCCAATAGCGCTGACATTTTACTCACATCTATGTGGCCCGAAGGCGTTTGGGCCGGCTCTAACATCGCCCTTGACCCTACACAACAAGCCTCTGTGGCAGTTTCTTCATCGATTGCAGACCTTTGCACTGCTCTCAAGCCCAGATATCATTTCTCCGTCTCTCCGGGTGCTTTCTTTTACGAAAGAGAACCATTCGTCCACCCAACAGAAAAAGATTCAGAAAATCCGCATGTAACTCGTTTCATTTCAATGGCTCCATATGGAAATGATGCCAAGGCCAAGGCGATGTATGCATTTACACTCAATAAGGCAGATGCATCCATCCCTGTGGGTGCGACGTCCTCACCATTCAATACCAACTCGAAAAAGCGGCCTCATACAGAGGACTCTTCTGGTCGTTATGGCCGTGATCGTGATCACGATGGACACCGCGGACGACGCAACAAGCGTCGCCATCGGTCTCCTCCGCCCGGTCCTGATCAGTGCTACTTTTGCTTGTCTAATCCGAACCTATCAGTTCACATGTGTTGCAGCATCGGTGAAGACGCTTACATTACCACGGCCAAAGGTCCTCTTCCAACTTCCATCACTTTTACAGGTCAAGGTGTTTCGTTTCCCAGTCATTTCATCATCATCCCTCTCCCACACGCCCCCACCATTGCTTCTATGGGCTCAGTTTCTGACCCTGGTGGAGACGCGGCCAAAGCCTACAAGGAAATGACACGTTTCCGCGAAGCCATACAGGCCATGATCGCAAAAAAGAGCTCACATAAACTCGGTGCCGTTGCATGGGAGATTAGCCGTGAGCGTAACGTGCATCTTATCTGGCAAATTGTCGCCATTCCCGCCGAACTAATCACCAGCGGTGTGGCAGAGACAGCTTTTCGCGTCGAGGCTGAAAATCAGGACTGTCCTAAATTCAGCAGTGAGGATCTTCCTCTAGAGAAGCTGGCTACAGCAGGGGACTTTTTCCGAGTATGGCTATGGGCAGATGACGGTGAGGACAAGATTAAGGGCAAGTCAATCGTCATGCCGTTACCTTCAGACATGCGGTTCGATTTGCAATTTGGCCGTCGCGTTCTAGCTAAACTCCTTGGGCTCGAGAAACGCGTAATGTGGAAGGATTGTGAACAGACGATCGAGGAAGAAACCAAGGACGTTGAGACATTCCGTGAGGCGTTCAAGGATTGGGACTTTACTCTCCCACAGGACGAGGCTGTCGCTTCCTAATCCCCTCATATATGATAATTACATGGCTGGCGTTTAAAACGGGTTTGGGCAACCTTCGGGGTTCACAATTTAGGCTTTAGATTGGGCTACATGCTTCATGGTTCCATAGATCTCTTAAACCACGGCCGTAGAAGGCCAACTTAGCATTCAAATCCCGATAAATGTAAAAAGTTACAGGCAGCCCCAAAGATTGAGACGGAAGACAAAGCCATTTCCAGTATGGCAGGACAAATCCCTATGCAAAAGTTATACACCTCTCCGTCTAGTGAAGCGCACGCATAAGCCAACGTCAGGGATTATCATATTATTGTCCGCATAGGGCACCAAAAAAAAACCCTCCATACGCTAGTAGAGCAAAGCAACTATTGCTTCAAATCTTCCCCACAAGCCCCCTTGTTGAATCCCGGGCTCAACAACACCTCTCGGGGCGGACCATCGTCCAAACGCGAAGGGGTCTGAGTGAGGGCAGGGTCCCGAACAGGGCATTCGGAGCTCAGGGTCCTGGCCAGGGATGTTGAACTCGTACCCCCATATTAGGAACAAGAACATTCGGTGAAGCCCAAGTTGTCAAGACAACTACCAAGCGAACACCTTCAATTATGCCCGGACTATGGCATTTTGGCAAAAGGGGAGGCCGCCACAGCTCAGCGTCAGGTTATGGTAGGACGGGGTCAACAAAGGAGCACAGGACATCAGTTTAACGTTTAACATTTTTCCCTCAATTGCAGTTCTGAGCTAGCTTAGGGGGAATCCCCGTACGGCAATTAATGTACAATCATGAACCAGTGAAGTCAGGCATCGATCGAACATTAGAACCTCGTCTCCGGCTAGTCCTACAAAAACAAGTACAGCAGTAATAAGACTGACAGTCATTCTCTGTATACCGCGAAACCAAAGAGCCCGATCTTATTAAAAAACACCTGGGTCTTGTGAGGGGGGACAATCTTCCCTTTTTTTTTCTCGGAAGAATTTTGTGTATTTTGATAGGAACAAAAAAAATTTGGGAGAACCATTCAGTCGGTTCCGGGGGGTATAAACGCAACGATAATGCGTGTGTATCCGATGCAGGGATACTGGTATCAGGGGGTTGTCGGACCTTGCTTATAAGATTCGAAGGATGACAGTAGCCATCGTTGTTTTGTCCAACAGGTCCTCAACAGCACCGTGCTGTAAAGAGACCGAGACACAGTTGATGATCCATGTCTGTGCGATGACGCCACAATCGCCAGGAACAAAAGAAAATTTCCCGCGACAATGTTTCAATGAAGAGAAACGCAATTGTAAAACCGCCAAGCATATGCCGTTGAAAAAAAAAAAGAAAAAAGAAGAAAAGTGAAGAACGCGCACGCCTAAAATGCAAATGAAGAAGTCATTGACTCCGAGAATGAAGATGCGAATCCATTAAAGAACTCCGCAGAGTCAGGAATGTACCGATTCGTCTTATGCATAGAAACAAAGAAAAAAAAGTAGCAAGGACTCGCGCCATGATCTATTAGCGAAGTGGTCGTTTCTGGTCGTGGTGGTACTATGAGCATGCAGAATTAGGTATTGGCGAAAATAGCGACAATGGACGAAAATGGACCGAAGGACACGTATTATGGTGAGAGGTTCATTCCAGCCCGGTTGATGGATTTTCTGTTCGTAACAAGGGATTGCATGCGGAATCCATGGGAAATATGTGCGTGATGAAGGATGCAAATGATCATGGGCCAAAGAGCTGAATAGGCGAGACCAGCACCGGGATAAGTCTGCTCTACCACATGCGCAGCAGACAGTGGTAGATAGATAGTTGACGGTCTAGTAGGAGGCCATTCGGCGACCGTGATTTCTCTCACCAAGGATGGGAGAGTTACCAATCATGGTAATGGGGTTGTTTCGCGACATGGGCCGGCTAGGGGCTGTCGGCGACTCCTCGACACAACGTTCGCGCTGTCCAAAGGCAAATGTCTGGGCTCGGCCCAGACCCTTACGAGATTTTAGGCGACCCATTTCGCGTTCACAGGTGCGCTGGTGCTTCTCATCTGACATCTCAACGTATTCTTGGGGGTAGCATCGACCCCGGTGCTGAGCAAAGAAAGCGCTATATCCACCATCAAGAATATAGACTTCGGGGTACGTAAGCTTAGGATAAAACTCCGCATTGACGGTACGGTCCTCCGATCGGACATGGCGAGCCATCAAAGGCGCTCTGTGAGCAGAGTATTCGCAGTGGAAGATGAGAAGGGTACGCCCGCTCATGGGTGTTTGGAAGAGTTGACTAGTAAGCAGTTCCTTGTCATTGTAATTGACGGCGCCATCAACGTGACCACCGTCATACTCATACTCGAATCTGCAATCAATAATCATCTTCTGATCGAAATGGTCGCAGTATTTTCCGTCCAAAACATCCACCAGAGTCTCCTTGGAAATGCGAGGGATGGTATCAGTGGGATCATCAGTCAGAAAGTGTGGAAGAACGGGCTCCTGGGCCTCCTCAACGTCCATTACCGACTGAAGGGCGGGCGATGAAGTCTCCTCCGATTCGGCCTTGGTCTTCATGATGTCAGCAGGGTGCTCGAACATGCTCAATGATCGACGAAACTGTTTGCGGTTGCGGAGAAAGGGATTAGACTGGCGTCGTGAATTATTCATTGGCGATCCAGTGCGATGGGCTCCAGAACCAGCAAAGCCAGTGAAGGGATGCCTTGATCGAAGACCCAGAGGAATAGAGGCGCAAGGGCTGTTGGCCGAAGAGGGTCTACGCTCTGGAGGGGGTGGAGAGTTCTCAAAGCATTCGCTGAGAGAAAGGTTGGAGCTGGTGTGGTTGAGACGCGACTCTAGGCCAAAGCGAAAAGGAGCTTGCTTCTCCTCGCCCTGAGATCGAATGCTAGAATTAGACCTGCCCTGCATCCGTGTCATGGAAGGTCTTCGGGGCACAGCAATTCTACGGCTATGAAATACGTCAGCATGACGAACGGGTCGGGAATGAACAGATTATACTGACTCAGCCACAATAGGTTTGGCGGGCTCCAATGACGACTGTCG
Source organism: Calonectria henricotiae (assembly GCA_020623695.1). Lineage (NCBI taxonomy): Eukaryota > Fungi > Ascomycota > Sordariomycetes > Hypocreales > Nectriaceae > Calonectria > Calonectria henricotiae. The sequence continues at coordinate 23,634 of JAHVYB010000238.1, forward strand.
CGAAATAGGAGCAGGAGAATCCAACATCATCTCGTCATCATGAATGGGGGTTGAGCCAGGCGTAGGGGAAGCTATATCGATCTGACTGAAGAAGGGCACCTTGTGTGGAAGTGGCGATACCTCCATCAACTCAGAAAGAGGGGCGGGAGACGACGAGGGAAGAGGCGGAGTTGTAACATAATCTAAAATCAGAACCATCAGTCCATAAATCTTCCCAGGGACTCGACAACATTCTTACCGCGACCTTCCATACCACCAATAGTGTTGGCGGTAAAGAGAGCTCGACGAGGAGTTGGGAAGCAAGGACTATCAAAGAGGTTAACAACAAGGCCTGCACTAGTATTCAGCTACCACACAAACCTTGACTCATTGTCAAGACGGAAGTTCTGGGACAGGTCCGCAGCCAGACTGGCAGCGGGCGAGGACCCCCGGATATCCTTGACGTTGAAATAGTCGGCGGTGCTCTTGTGCAACTGCTCCCGAAGGCTCAGAGTCGCAGCCCCAGCGGAATGTCCAGAGAAGTGGTGGCCGCGAAAGATGTCACGGCCCCAGCCAGGAACCGCCATAGGGCGCTGTAGAGCCGCCAAGGGAGATGATGCCTCCATGCTGTAAGTGGGCTAGATTCAAGTAGGTTCGAGTCGAGACCAGATGAACAAGCCACCAAGATAGAGTTGCCGGCGAACAGCGTGCAAGCTCAAAGAGGGTTGCAGAAACTCAATGCCGCAACAACGCCTCAGAGGAAAACACTACTGTCTATCAAGACGAGCGTAGTTGTGTGAGTCGACGGTGAGCGCGAGGGTGGTAGGCGGAGGGTAGATGAAAGGGAGCTCGTGGTGGGGTCGACGATGTCGTGGGTTCGTTATAATCGTTCGCAGGACATTTGAGTGAGTGACGTGCGAGTCGGTCGACGTGAAATCATGCGTCGTAGAGGATCGTGACAAGCCTTGTTCGAAGTCGAGTCCCAATTCCCGTGTTTCTTGAAAAGAGGGCACAGCGGCCTATGATCCAGACCCAAATAACCGGGGGACGTTGCTAGGCGATGGTAGAGGAACCGAACGCGAAGGCACGCAGTAGTAGCGCGCAGCACACCGAGGCACACAGGAAAGCTCCCACCCGGGGACACACCAAAAGAGAGGAATGGCTCTTTCTTATGTCAACTAAAGGGAGAGCGGTGCCAGAGATATCGACGACGAGCCGTGCCGGTGATTGGGGGGAAGAGGGAGAGTTGGTGATGATGCCGAACGGGCGGATGGGTGGAAGGGTGAGTAAGTTGAGACCTGGTGCGGGAGCAAAGGCCTTTTCAATGGCCGTCCAACACGACCCAGCCCAGGTTGGCCTGGGATGGAGTTTTTTTTCAGGCGATCCCAGGTTGTTAGGGGTGATTTGGGTGTGTGGTGCCTTGGTGCTGGTGCTACTGGAGACAAAGTCCACCTCAGTGGGCTAGGGACTGGGGGGTGGGTTCAGACCAGACAATGCCTGGCCTGGGGGGAAAGGACCAGAGAGGGGGGTATGGTTACGAGAGCACAGCTTTGTGTTAGTGGGTGGATGTGGATGGCGGCACCCAGCACCTATACAGGCACAGGCAGGTGAGCATAGCACAAAGACGCACCTCATCTACTGCTGCGGGCCATTGCTCGCATGGAGCTTACCTTAAACCACAACACACACGCATGCACATGGCACAAACCCGGGCAAAAAAGGGCTCCAGCCAGCTGCAGGCGCCTGGGAGCAATCACAGCGCACGCCAGTCATCCAAGCAGCCCGCCCGCCCACTTGCTCATCCCGCTCTGGCAGCTGAGTGGGCATCCGGCCTGCCTCGCCCTGTCCGTCCCTGGCTGTTCCTGGGTGAGCACAGCGCGGTTGCTCAGTGGAGGTGGAGACGTCACTCTTGGGGGAACCCTGCCTCGGCGCTTAGCGGCCACAGACTAGCAACGCTCGCTGTTGTTACCACCCCTACACTCCCACGGGCCCCGTAGCGATTGCCAGGTCAGGTCCGTTACTGAGAAGAAAGAAACCTGGCTGCCGTCATCTACTAGATGGCGAAAGCCTTTGGTGGCCCACGCCTGGAAGAAGAAAAGCCATTCCTGGAAACCCCAGCCTGATGCTAGCCCACTTCCGCTTCCTCGCCGTCGTGTTACCCACCCCCCAGCGCTAGACGTTGCCCGCCAACACTGCTCTCCTCCCTGGAGCTGCCCTGCTGGTGGTTCTGGCTAGCGGGCGGCTGTAGCTGGTGCTCCAGTGCTTGCGTGCGCTGGCAGCACTGCACAAAGCACAAACGTCAAGTTCGCATAAAAGACAAACCAAAACCCCCCCTGGCATTTTCACACTCGGTTTTCCCACACCACGCTACAGAGCACAAACCAAGCACCGGCTTCCCGGGCTACATCATTACGGCCGGGGGGACCAAGAGGCGGTGAGGATGTGTCAACTTGGAGCAATGACCTGAGATGCGTCCTCCCGTCCCGTTGTGACAGGAGGTCAATTGAGGCGCTGACCAAGCGTCGACCCAGTAACAAGAAGAAGGGTTTCCTAGCTAGCCTCGCTTCAACCCCAGGAAGAGGCATCGAAAAATGATGCTGTGCGCGTCCATCAATTTCACTCCACCCTTGCTTCTGTGTCGTTGCCATAGTGTTGGTTCCGACTCGGCCTGCGAAAAGCGGCCTGCAGCTAGGCCCTTGATGATGGGTCTCTGTTCCTCGGTCGCTCGGTCACCGTGTTTTTCTTTATTTTGTGCACCCGAGATATTGCTTCTCGCAATGTCACTGTCTATGAAATTCGTGAAATCAAGGCGTACATTTACCGGGGGGTTTGGGCAAATGTGAAGCCCCGGTCCGACAACATCCCCTCCGTTGAGACAGCGACGCAAACATGTAAGATTGCCGCAGCGGGGGGAAATCGCCGTACTTCTGGAGTCAGTGTTGGATCGTGTCTACGGAGTACATGACAATGTCGCACGGAGAACGGAGTACAGAGGCTCGATCCGAACTGACGGAGCCACTTGGTGAAGGGCAGCCTGGCCACTGCCAACTTAACTTGACTCGACCGCCCTGCGTTGGTTATCAAATGGTTATTTCGCTCCCTCCAAGTGGTCTGTGGTCGGTCGTATTCTCTTTGTCGTCGTCTCCTTTTCCTTTGTCCTAAATGAAATCAATCAATCATCCCCTTGCGGCTCTCGGCTCCCTGGTGGTCTTGGGTCAGGGTCGCTGTCCTGTGCTGGACACTTGGCATAACTCGGAACGGCAGGCATTCCCATGCCCGTAGCCCGTTCCGCCGCCGTCGCCGCCGTCGCCGCCCCGTCCTTTGTTGTGCTCTTACCGGGTGCGCGGACAGGCTTGTGCCCCAAGGAATGACGTTAGGTTCCCGGTATAGGCAGTTTCTCGAGATATTCCAGAGCTTCCAATACGCGCAATGGCTAATTGCCTCTTCGAGAATAACCAGCTACCCCCGTTCGTGGGACGTTACCAACACTGCCTCGTCGGTCGAACCAGTTCATGCTGCCCGGATGGTCCCCGGCCGGGTGACCATATCCCGTGCCAGACCAGCTTTCCCCCATCAAGAGCTATCTTTACCTTGATTTTCCTTGCTTACGGTCCTTCTGTTCTAACCCTGGCTGTTTCAATTGCCCTTCCTGTATCCGTACAGTTACCCTTCGACTCAGTTGCCCTCCTCGCTATTCCCTGCCCTACCGTTTATGCCACGGGCATCAGCAACCCTCCAAGGCCTGCACCAAATCCCAGTCCGTAGCCTTTTTATCATTACCCTGCGGAAACCACCCCCATTCGGCGTGGCAAAATGGAAACGACGTGACCAACCCTTTCAAACGGCCTCCGTGCACCAGGGACTTAGGGAGGAACCCCCCAGTGTCCTATTTCTGAGACAGCTCCCCTGGTCGTTGCCGGGCTTGGGGCGGCATCAAAGACAAAAAAAAACCGCTTCCGCGGCCCCCAATACCGCGAATAGCAGGCGTAAATAGAATCCGGCCTGTGCAAGTATTTTCTCCATTCGAGACCCAGTCCCCAGAGGGGCCTCAAGAAAGCCCCAGCCGCGAGACACAAACAAGTATATCAGGGGGGTTTTAGTAGTAGCAGTCGAAGCTACGGCGTAACTGGTGAGTTGTAGCTCCAGGCCCTGACTAGGGCGGGGGAGGGGGGGTGTAGTTCATGCCGCCAGCTGCCCAATGGAACTGCTCATCGCCAGTTTTCGCGCATTCATTGCATCAGAGGATGCCTTGCAGCTTGCGTCGGCCCTGCTAAGCCCAGCTTTACCGAGCTGCGAGCTCTTCGCGACGAGAATTGCGTGCGTCTTGCCAATCCCATGCGCTGATGCTAGCTTCCTGCTTGCCTATGCTTCTCAATTGACATTCGTCTCAATTCCAGGCGGTTGTCAGAGAAATGCCCGACAACTTCATGCACTTATTTACAACACTTACTCTCTGGCTCGGCAGAGCTTCTACGCTAGGGATGGATGCAGCTGGTGAAACTCGCGCGTGCAGTAAAAACGGCACAGTAAATACGGGGTTGGGGCTTGAGGTCCCAATGAAGGTTCTTAGCGACTGGCTTCTTTTTCCCCTCCATTGGGCCAAGGCTTGTCTATCATTTTTCCCCAGCTTCCAGGCCTCTTGTTGTTTTTATTTTGGCACTCTTTTTCTCGAGGCGACATTGAAACCCTTGAGGCTTGAGGCGCCGAGCTGGCCTCCGCCATGTCAGGCTTGGTTTGTCCACAGCAAGGCGTCCCAATAGTGCGTTGCAAGAATCGGTAGTCCCGCAAGGTGGCCGGTTCTGCACTAATGCTGCACAACGGACGTGAATGGTGTCTGACAGATGCGATTGGAGGTGTTAGCTGGAGGAGGCTTTTCTCTCGGGAAGCGCACTGATAACAGTCCAGTTGTTGGATGGACGAGCTCTGCCCTTTGTTGCTGATCGCCCGTCCCTCCAACTTGTCGCAAGCGCCCATTACGAACCACAATTGATCCCGGCATGTGCCCCGAAGAGGCAAGAGGCAAAATTCAAGGGAAGCCTTCAGTGACGCGCTGATTCCCCAACACCAGCTAACAAGTTGATGGACGAGCCCTGTGACGAGACCCTCAAAGTCGAAAATGGGACGTTGGACCGTGTATGCCATCATCTGTCTCTTCTCCATAACAGCAGAAAATGTCGCTTGAGCCAAGCTCCATCGTCCAGCGCCAACAAGTACCGACCATCACCATTTCTGCCCCTCCTCTCGAAACAAAACTCCTTGCCTGCTTCGGCACAGCCTCAGGGCGCCGGTGCTGATGCTATCGCTGACGCTGCAGCAACCATTCCACCTTGCCAAACTTACGACCGGGGCGCTCCCTGTCGCCGATACCCCGGGAATCAGACTAGCGCTACCTTTCTCGTACAATGGATGCGGAAGTGACTGTCATTGGAGTGCCACCCATTCAACGCAACCTGCCACTGTTGGAGGATGATGAAAAGAAGCCGTTGGTGGTCGTGGGCTCGAAGCCCATTGAGGTTAGGAGCTCGGTCCATTTGCTTTTTGGACAGGGCTGATCACCTTCACCGAGGTGCTAGGCGGCATGGTTCCGCAAAAACTTGCCTACCTATTCTTCCCCCCAGACTACGCGCTTGACACCGTTCGTCAATGGCGTTCATCGACTACCGTCTCTATGTTCATGTGGAGCTGTTGCTATCGACCTCTTTTTTTCTTTCTTTTTTTTTTTTCTTTGTTTACCTCAACTTCAGGTCGAGCGTAGAGGCCACCTTTTTTTCTATCCCTCTCGTTTATTTTAGCGGACGCCCTCCATCAAGGGTCCGTCCGTTCAAGCCCTTGTAGTCTGCCGATTTCACGATCTCATTGGCGATAGTGAAGAGAGTCTCAGCTCCGCACTGCCCGAGATAATCAAGAGTTGGTGGCTTACACAAAGGCAAGGAAGGTCTCGATTTAGCCGATTTGGATCAGAATCATATCGATTCAGTCTCTCCACAGCCAGTTCGTAGAATTAATTCTGTGGTCGGAGATTTTACTGACTTGGGCTTCTGGTTCATGGGCTGGCGCCCCCTTCAACGGATAAGACAATCCAATGCGCGTCCCATTGTATGATGGAGGCAGCGGAGAAGGGTGTTCTACGCTCACACTCATGCCCAGTGCTTCTCACCCACACCCTCTTCCAGCGCGAGCCTCTCTTCCTTGCTTGGAGAACGAAGGATGGATGGATGGTATTGCCGTAAACTGACTGCTCACGTCTCCATGAATCAGCTTTGGCCTTGGCCAATGAGGCCCATTGTCGATCCCTGGCTTGTTTTCCGATCCGCTTCACCCGCTCCTTAACGTCATTAACCGGATACTTGGCCATCTAAGCAGGCCGCAGGGCAATGGATCGTCATGGCAGGCTTTTTGTTCATGTTTTGTTTATACATTCTGGGTAATACCCCCAAAAAAAAATTGAATTTAAATTTTTTTGGTTGTATTCCATATCGGCTCCGGAAAAGAAGATTCGTCACACACCCTCCCACACAATGGGCAGCTTGTCTGAGCCAAGCCGCAGCCGCATCTCGAATCCGGGACCATGGTTCGAGATTCCCCTCTTTAATCCATAGTCTCGCTCCCGCTTGATGCCATCACCAAAAAGTGACCAATTCGGCACACACAAGTTTGTGTCGGTATTCGCGGAAGACAACCGAGGCCATCCCAGTACCTGTTGGTCTGTTTACTTACTCGCAGCCAAGACGAATGGGACGGCAGGGCCGGGTTTCACGGAAGTGGTGAGCTGCAGCCCAGCCCGCACTTGTCAGAGATGCCGTGCAACCCTCCAATCGCTACTCGCGAGCCCATCATCAGGCTAGTTCGTAGCCGTCAGCTTGCTTCGTGCTTCCTTCCCTTGCGCCTAATGCGGGATGGTTTATGGCTGAGCTCCACCACGTCACTCATGTCCCTCTCCTCCACTCGCTTCCAGGCCACCACCCCCGACCAACCACACAAAGCCTATCAGTCTCCTGACCCTCCCAAGGTGAGGGGTAAAACAGAGAGGGAAAAAATGCCCGCATTACAATGGTGTGATGCATAGTGCAGCTTGTGGTTTTGGATTGAACAAGGGCCGGATGCATTGCGGCGCAGCCTGTGATGCAGCTGAGGTGTAGCCGCGGGACGGTACGGAGCGATGTGATGCGTCGTCGCATGCAATTGCGGGTTCGTGGGGTAAACATGAAAAGTAAACAAGCCCAGACGAGTCGCGTTTGTTGCCTAGTGACTCGCGCCGCCTAAACACAGGCAGTCGCGGTATCACGTGCACAGGCGGCGGCTACCACCCACCCTTTTCCTCCTCAGGCACACACACATGCATATCGTGCCCTTTCTTTGGGCGCACCAAGACCCAAGGGCCGCCAAGGGTACAGGCTAGGCAATCTTCCATCTGCTTTGGGGCGTCCAAGGCCAAGTTTGCGCCCCCACTTGGCCAGGTCTTCATCTCGAATCCTCCCTTGGAAATCTACGATGCGCCTCCGTCTCTTTTCTTCTGTTGGGTGACGACAACTCAGAGACATAGGCGGAGCGGTGGACTCAGTAGCCGAGTGTCTTGTTAACGCCTCACTAGCCTCGAGTCATAAAGATCTCCAGTCACCACTCCGCAATCGGTTTGGTAAGGGAGGCGCCACTGAGCTATTCACGGCGCATTCACGCTCGGGATGCCATGTTTTTGAAACCCACATGTTCCCTCGCCTCTAAAACACCTTGTTTAGTCAATCTAGAATCCCACCCCACGCGCCCACTTGAACATAAAATTCACAAAGCGGCCCCAGTGTGAAGTCAACGAGCTCCAAACTCATTTCCGAGGCATGCCACAAAGCCACGCCAGCTCCAGATGGCGGAGGGTTTGAATGAGGCTGTCGGCTGAAGACATGTCTCACCGCACGGGCACTCTCTAACCGCTCCAATTTTGCTGAGATTTTATATGTATCCCTTTTCACGATGCCTCGATTACACGGCCTCGTCGCGATCCTGTCTTCGCAACCCTGGTTTGTATATTCCTATTCCTCGGCTAAGCATGGGGACGTCGAGGGTCTTCAACGAAATTGCACCTTTGTTAATTTCCTAGAGCCCGCATTCTGGATCCCTTCCGTCTCTCCATTTCCGCCTTTTCATATCGTATGTGCAATGCAGACTCTGATGTCCATCTCTTAATCCCATTATTATGACAGTGGCATAGCCTGGCCCGCACCGCATCAAGGTTCCGGGATCTTCCCTTTACAGCTTTGATGGTTTATGTCATACGAGCAGACGAACACGTAGCCCTGTGCCGCCACTGCTGTGGTACACCGTCAGTGGGCACGGGCAGAAAATTATTCCCTCCGAAATGAACGAGAAGAAAGTGTCCAAGCGGCCGACTGGGCAATCCGGCGTGCGGCCAACCTCAAGCGAGAAACCGGACAGAGTTGGGTTTATGCTTTCTCGTTGGGATGAAAAAAAACTATTTTCCCGGTCCTTGTATCTTGAGCTCGAGTCGGGGGCTTCCTTGCGACAGTCGCTCAAGCCTACGATATGTATGAAGCTTTGTCATCATCCCGAACCAGACGCCTGGAACTGGAAGAAAGGATGATCGGGATGGCCCAAAGTAATAGTGCCTTTTGAGAAAAAGACGTTTTGTGTGTTAAACGCCATGTGGATGTGAATTCCAGGCAAATGTTGATCATGTTCCTAATCCGGGCGTGAATCCGGAGTTGAAGCTATCATCCGTAGTCTGTGACGTCGTCACATTCTTCCCTTACCCAACCTCATTCCCGTGTAACCAAAAGCCGACCGCACAACACAATGGATGATGCTATCACTTACAATGATCGCTGTGTCCGCGAGCTTAATTCCCAGGTTGCTGCCCTACGGGGACGAAACACACTTTCCATGCAATTCCAGCCTCATCAATTGCAAACCATTAGTCGAAACCCTGGCATTACCAACTTCTATAGTTATCCTCTCTCACGGCCCACAATTTTGCCAACGAAGCAACCGGCCTTAGCGAAAAATTGATGAAACTCGACCCTGATCTATGGGGTCCTTTGCCCAGACGAGGTGTTCGGCAGTACCAGATGGTAGGCTCGTTTGAGGCGGAAATTTGAGTTGCTCGGATCAGTCATGCTATATCCCAAACGCGAAGCCCTGATCACGCAACGACCGCGACAGGCGATCACCAATAATTGCTTCGCCGCAAATGTATTAAAAAAACGGGACGCAAGGGCAGCTGACTTCAACTTCATGCACTCGGTCGTTCTTGTTTGAAGTGTTTCTCGTTGGCCGCGCCAACCGAACTAAGGGGGCGTGCAAAATAAACGTCATAGTGGCAGTCCTACATTTTCATTTTACTCGGAGAAAAACAATGAGATTTAAGGACAAGCCGATTCAAGTATACAATGACAGGAAGTGCACAGATTCGAGTGTTGATACAATTGGGTGAATAACAAAGAAGCAAGGTGCATTGGCTAAGCCGCCATATCCAGCCACAATTTGAGGAATCGATCATCGACAAGGACCTTCTCGGTGTGTCCCCAAGATCGTCGAGAAATCTAACCCAGAAGGGGGTGAGATAGATGAATGTGTGTGAGTCGTGCGCCATAGGACAAGTTATCCGATATATCGAGATGCTGCTCGAATAGACGCCACTGGCGGACTGTGCAAGGGATTTCGGAGCATCATTTCCAAATACATGTGTTTTCTGGTCATGTATCAGGGAGGTTATTCTGAATTATGCCACTGTATATAGCCCAAATAAGATAAAGTGGTAACGACAGTGACAACACAGGCTCCATTTCTAAAGTCCTATTAGACAAAGCCGCGATGTAGGCGATGGCAATTGACCATACACGCAAGGCATCTCTCGTATGTGGCCTAGCTCAATACATGAATTGTTATAATGATATGTTATTGGTGATTGTTTGGATGGTCATCAGAGTTGGACAGAGTAGTCATTGTGAGGTAGTCACTAAACAAGTTGAATATACCACTGAGTTTTCAATATGACTTGACCATCCCGACTTACATGATCAAGACCCAGCATATGGGTTTCGTCTACTCAAAACTAGGCAACCACCAGCCTATTATAGATATATTATCCCGGAGAGTAAGACAGATATCAGCAGTGGGATAGAGAGAGTTCGAATGCAACCATCACGTAGTCCGACAAAGTCAATTGATCAATTGACACCAAGCGATACGTGGATGCAGGGTAGGTAAAGTGTGGGTGGATGATGCATGACCATGCAGTCGGTAGTTAGTTCCCCACGTCAATTCAGTGGGGTTGCGGGGTGGCTCTGGGCGGTGAGGAATGGCACAACTAAGACGCAGCATTTTTTCCCCAGCATTACAGTGGGAAGGTCGGCGATAAGATCAGGACTTCTCTCCTGAACCAGATATTGATATTTTCCCACCATAGTCCGGCCAACATGGGGAGCAAACGGAAGCGCGGTGCCAAGGAAGGCTCCAATTCCACACAAAAACCCCAGAAACGGACGAAAAACGACGCCAACTCGAATGCGCCCGTCGCAAAGCAGTCAAGCATCACACTCGACAAGTCCCCCTTCGTCGAGACTCCATTGGGCGACGACCGCAAGCGCGAGGCCACTCTTTACGAGCTTCTAGGCAGCGAAGATACCAACGAGCGCATAGAGGCCGCCGATTGCATTGTCTCAAGCTTGCTTGGGGGAGATGGCGTTTCGGAACCCGTGCTGCTGAGGCATCTGGATCGTCGGTTGTTACGTGGACTTGCAAGCGGCAGGAATGCATCGCGCCTGGGCTTCAGCCTAGTGATTACAGAGCTCCTGGTGCAGTTGTTTGGAGACAGCGATCTTGCTGAGACCAAGTACACTGGTCTCACCTTCGAGAAGGTGCTTGGAATCTTGGCAGAGAAGACTCAGGCCATCGGAAACATTCCTGGACAGGAAGAGCGGGACCACTTTTTCGGGCAGCTGTTTGGCATCGAGTGCTTCGTTCGGTCAGGGATCCTATTCCGCGACGTTTCGAGATGGAACGCTGTGCTGGCATTGTTGCTGAAGCTGTGCAGCAAGAAAGTATGGTTGCGATCCCAGTGTGGTTGGGTCATTGTGCAGGCTGTTGAACACATGAACAAGAAGGATGTCAAGGCGACGCTGGAGAAGTTGGCGGAAGCTGGTTTTGCAAAGACGCCTGAGGGTGCAGCTATTTGGCTCGTTGGTACGACTAGATTTCCAGACGTCAAAGTCAAGCCCTGGGACAATCCTTTATCTAAGAAGTCCTTTGGCGATCTTTCTGCCGTACTCAAGGAGAGTTTCTCTCAAGAACAAGGAGACCAAGCCCAGAAGAATAAGCAGGCGAGCTGGACCGCTCAATTGCACTTTGCCTGGGATTTGATTCTTGCGCACTACGTGAAACAGGCAGATGCCGGGTCGGATGATTTTGATCAGTTCTGGTCTCGTGTTGTTGATGGTAAGTTTCTACATTCCCCCTTTAGAGAATGGCTATTTGGCTGACACTCCCCAGATGCATTATTCTCGAGAAGCGCCACCGATGGCCAAAAATTCAAGGGCTTTGCCGTTTTTCAAAAGATGCTGGAAGGCCTTGTCCAGCACGAATCTCATATCGAATGCCTCTTTAGCAAAAACTTGATGGTCTGCTTGATGAACCAAGCCGCGAAGGAGGATCGATATCTGCATCGCGCCGCTACCAAGGCACTGAAAGCGATTGAATCAGTCGTCTCTGCTCATCCAGACACCCTCGTGCCCATTCTGCGTAGCCTCCTAGGAAAGAACGGCGCGTATAACTTTGATCAGAGGACATGCACAAAGACGGTTGACAGGATAATGCAAAGTTTGACAGAAGAAACTGGAGCTGAAACGCTCAAGATTATTCGTAAGCCCATTGCTTCTCTGACCAAAGCCGAACCTAGCCAAGCAGTGTCCACGCTTCGAACCTACGCCGAATACCTATCTAAAGTCCTCAATGCCCAAGCATTGCTCTCATCCGATGATATGCAGAAGGGTGTATTCTCCTCTGCTCTGCAGGACCTTTCCCAGTTGGCATATTCGAGCCCCAAACACATCCCGGCCGATGCTTTAACAGAGCAAATCCAAGAACTTTGTCGCGCTCGTCTTGAATCCTCATTTGCCAAGATCAGCAAAAAGACAGAGGACTATGAGACTCTTTGCCTGGCTGTTGCATCCATTGACCCCGAATCGGTAGCCATGACGGAGGAGATTAAAGCTGCTGTGCAAGATGCGCTGGCCCGCATGCAGAAACTTTTGAAACGCAAAACCAAGTCGAAGGACGAGAAGAGCTTCTCTCAGGCTCTGGCCATGCTGCACGCTGTGTCAATCTTCCAATTGTATAACCAGGACCCTGATGCAATGGAAGTTCTGGAGGACCTTGCTCAATATTCAGATCGACTCGAGAAAGGCAAATCCGAGGACAGCGAGCCCGGCACCTCTGAGCTGCTAGTTGAGATCCTCCTGTCCATGGTCGCACGCCCATCATCATTGATGCGGCAAGTTTCCCAGCAAGTATTTGACGCTTTCACACGTCATATTTCCGCTGAAGGCCTAGAGTTGCTTACTGGCCCCTTGGCTTCGGGCGAAAGTACAAAGGGACAGAAGGAACTCTTCAACACCGAGGATGATATGGAGATTGACGAGGAGGATGGTGATGAGTTGTCCGACGAGGAGGATGGATCTGATGTTGAGATTGACTCTGACGTTGAGTTTATTGATCTCAAGGATCAAAACGGCGACGACCAATCGAGCCGTGAAGAGGACGAGGACGAGGACGAAGAAGATGACGAAGAAGATGAAGATGATGAAGAAGATAAAGATGATGAAGATGAAGATGCCGATAAACAAAAACCCCTGCAGCTGGAGGTGCTCCTCGGCAACATTCTCAATAGCCACACCCTGGACAAGGATGACGACGCCGAGTCCGGGTCCGATGTTGACATGTCCGATTCGGAGATGTTCGCGATGGATTCGAAGTTGACCGAGGTCTTCAAGCAACATGCCAAGGTTAAGCCCGACAGCAAGAAACAGAAGAAGGAGGCCAAGCAATCCGTCATCAACTTCAAGAACCGCATCCTTGACCTCTTGGATATCTACGTCCGCAACGAGGCCCTCCAGCCCCTAACCTTCTCCGTCCTTATCCCCCTCCTCAACCTGATGCGCACCACCAGCACCAAGCCCCTCGCCACCCGCGGCTGCGAAATCATCCTCAACTACCAAAAGGCCCTCAAGAAGGCCCGCAACAGCCGTGACGATGCCGTGGCCCCGCCCGCCGACGACCTTTTGTCTGTCCTCCTGGAGGTGCACGAGGAGGCTGCCAAGGACAACGCCCACGCCTACGCCAAGGCTGCCAGCGCCGCAAGCCTGATAGTGGCCTCATCCCTGTACGCCGCGGACAAGGCCAAGATCAAGGAGGTGGCCGCTGTGTACGCCAATTCGCAGTCGGACTGGGTGCTGGGTGAGGCGAAGCTGCAAAGTTCCTTCTTTGCTGACTGGAACAACTGGTGCCAGAACCTGGCCGCGCAGACTCACTCTTGATACCCCATTGATATATTCCTTTAGATATAATTTTTGGATAGACGGGAATGGGAAAAGTAGCAACGTTCAAATATGACCATCACTTGGAAGTGCCTGCAATTGAACCATTAAATCTATGACCTTGTCATCGTGATAGTACAAGTGCCTTTTTTATGCTTGACACAGCTTTACTCTCTAGTCTTCCATCTTGTCGTCATCCTTCTTGTCATCCTCGTCATCATCGTCGTCTAGGTCATCCTCAGCCTTTGCTAACCTCTCAGCTTCCTCCCGGAGCTCCTTGGGCACTTCTATATGTCGACCCTTGGTGGGTCCATCTACCCCACTGATCCAGGTCATCTCCAGCTCAAAGTCCTTGTCCTTGTTGTCCTTCTGCGCAACGTAGATGATGCGCGCAGCCTCCTTGACCGCTTCGTGGAGAGTGATCTTGCCTGCGGGCAGGTCGAGCTTCTCGAGCTCTGCCTTGGCAGCCTGGCGACCCTTGCCCGTTGCGGCGCCGTAGTAGCCCCAGTAGAGACCGCTGGGCTCAATCATGTACAGGAAAGGACCACCGTGCTTGCCGTCGACCTTGCCACCAGCGCCACACTTGGGGCCGGAGCCGACCTCGCCGTCGACGGGGGTCTCCTCGGAAGTATCAACACCACCAACGATGGCGGTGATACCGAATGGTCGAACAGAGCCGTACATGGTGTAGGCCTGGAGGTAGCCACCCATGCGGGAGGCAATGTCGGATGTGGGGATGGGGGTCTTGAAATTCTGTCGCCAGCTCTGTGCCTCATCGCGGGCACGATCGACAAAGTGACGACCATCGGGAACCATACCAGAGTAGACCTAAGCAACCAGACAAATTAGCCGAGCTGTCACTGGGAAAATAAGATAAGAAATAAATAAATCAAACTATTGTCATACTGCTCCAATGTGGCTATCGACTGTGGCGATGCGCTTGTTGGCACCTGGTTTTAGAAGCTTGGAGGAGACGACCTTCTCGACCGCCAGGACAACACCGTCCTTGGCTCGAATACCGATGGATGTGCCGCCATTTTCCACTGCCTTCACAGCGTATTCGACCTGAAAGTTTCGGCCATCGGGGGAGAAGATGGAGTTGAGGAGATCGTAGCCCGTGCCTATCGACGTCTATGAAGCAAGGTATCTGGGTTAGCAACCGGGGTTAAGCTCTTCCTGGCGGGGAATGCAATGGCGACAAGCTGGAGCTGGAGCTGGAGAGCTTACCATGGTGACAGTGGGCTGGTGATGAAGTATTCAAGAGACGATTGGGAGATAGGGCGGGCGCGTTTGTGGGTGAATCGAGTGGGTGGTGAAGATGGATCAAGGGCGGATGGAGTTGGTGTCGCTGGCTTTGGCTTGGAGCTTCACTTCAGGCAGCCTGAGAGCTGCGTGTTGCTGTCGTCTACCTCTAGACGAGGCTGGAGCATGGGTGCCTGAGGCGCTGAGGGCTGCGGCAAGGCTCGAGGTTTCAAGAAGCAATGGTGAGCCACATGTGGCGGTGGAGGCTAAAATGCGGGAGTGGCTTGGACAGAACCCACCGGCCCCTCATTTTCCGAGTGTCACATTGTGTTTGTCCCCTGCAGCCGAGCATTTGGAGAGATGCACCCACCCACCATGCGCCGCAGGCTCGGGAGCTGTGACGTTTTGCAGACGAGTTTGGATCTGGAGCAGCTCTTGTCCAGAACCGGTAATATCTGTCACACATGAACACACATGAACACACATGTACCTGCTATGTAGTACAAGATGTGGCGATGGTAATATCTGAACAGGCTTGGCACCAAAATATTTAGTAAAATAGGCACTGCATTTGTTCACCAAAAAAGAAATCCCCGCCTAAAAAAAAAAGATTCAAGTCGTAACCTCTGGTATCATCTCGCAGCCAGCGCCAACCGCCCCTTCAAGCAATTCCGTGCTCCTGAGCGGAGGGGAAAACGTGGTCTGGCCCATCGAAGACCGTCCCTGGTGGATGGGCCGCATGTCTTTTGTTGGGCCCCCAGGCGGCGTAGCGCGAGACAAAGGGCCACAATCCAAAAAAAAAAAATGATGCTGAGATCGGCGGTGAGTGCCAGGATGCGCCTGTCTATCTATCATGGAACTACAAGGCGATATATGGCGTGTTGCCACTCTCTTTTTTGCCCAAATATAGAAAGAAAAAAGTGCATTAAAGAAGGAAATATACAACTAGAAAATGTAGGAACGAACCCCCCCCAGCACCCACCACCCACACACCATAGCCACCCGAACAACACCCCAACACACCACCCCCGCCGCCCGCCCTGCCTATGCGCCTCAACCACGTCCGAAGCCGCACCCATCACTCGACACGTTCACGGAGACTGGCGCTCAGCACGGACCTCGCGGCCGTGCTGCATGTGTTCGGCTGTCGCGCTGTGCCTGTAGACACGGGCGTGTGCGGG
>JAHVYB010000238.1:39586-63711 GCA_020623695.1 Calonectria henricotiae
GTACTGGGCCGCCACAGGGTGAATGAGCGAAAAAAGGGTCACAATCCACAAAAAAAAAAAGGTTGCGGGTCCCGCGGGGGGGGCCAGGGTTGTCCGTTTTCATAACAAAGGTAAATCAAAGGGATAAAATGGGTGTTGGCCACTTCTTTTTGTCCCAAATAAAGAAAAAAAAAAAAAGAAGAAAAAAGAAAAAAAAAGAAAAAAAAAAAAAAAAAAAAACCCCCCCCCCCCCCCCGCATGAGATATCAAGCCACACACGTATCCCAGCCTGGCTTTACTGCTGCATCTCTTGCGTTTGTTAGGCATGTACACGATTCATCCCTCCGGCGGTTTTAACCCTGGGGATCTGGCACGTCCCATGCCGTGTGGCACTGGCTCATTGGGTCACGGTGGTCGGGTGGACAAGGGCCAGTTCAAACCGTGATGGATGGTTGTCACAGAAGCGGACTCCCCCCTAAAAGTCTTGCCTAGTAGGGTCCGGAGGGCCGGAGTGGGTGCCGAGATGGAGCGTGAGCGTGAGGAAGTGAACGGCATGGGTGATAAGTTGCAAGAAGCATGAATATGGGGACGAAGATGAGATTAAGAGAAATTGAGGAGAGGAGGAGGGGCATAAGATTGACAGTGGATCGGAAGTATTGGCACCTATCACAAATGAACAAAACAAGTTGATGATGAACGTGTAGCGTAGGTAGCCATCCGAGAAGCTACCTGTATCATGGGATCGTAGGTGTCACTTGTGATGCGGCAGGTTGGCCATGACGCACCCAAGCCTCCAGCTAGGCAGGTAGCTCGGCAGGGTACCCCTCGGACTCCAAGGGGAAGGGAGCCTGTAGGTACCTAACCTATTGGAAGTCAATCATTTTAGCAGCCAGGTAAACCTTCTGTACAGGGCCATTAATCCTTGTAATCTCCACCAAACTTGCCGCCGCCCTCCGCTGTCCCACGTTGCAATTCCACAGGAGTACCCCTCCATGACTGCTGCTGTGCTTCAGCACCATCACCACCACCACCTAGGTACCTAGTCGCCGTCATACATTTTCCCTCTTTTTCCCCCATCTCATTGCCATTCTTCCGCTTCATTCTTCTTAACCACGCGCTTTTTTTGCACCGTGCTGGTGAGTTATTTCTTTCTCCCTAAGACCCAGCTTCAAAAAGAAACAGAACAAACCGAGAAAAGAACCTCCTTTACCGACCGACTTCGTTGTCCACGAACCGTTCTTCACTCCCCACCTTTTGGCCCTGGCGCCCTGCAACCCAACCCAACGGCCCACCGCTCTTAGACACCCCTCCACGCCCAAATAAAGCATCGCCTGAATCGACCTCTCCCTATCCCGTTTCCCATTTCCTCTCACTACTTATAACGCTCATTTCTCCTCCTTTTCTGTTTTCAGAAACTTGTCTAGCATAGCTGAATAAAAAAAAAGACTTCGTTTGTTGCTCAATATTGTCCATCTGCGACACGACCTGTCTCCCAAAGCACTCGTCACACCTCCGCTTTCCTAGCCACCCCACCATTCCAAGACCTCATCGACCCGAACACGAATTTCGTCTTAAAGGGTCGAAATTTGGTCTAAATATATCACTTGCTCCTGAACAAAGGGCAAAATAGCACATGGTATCTAACAAAAGATATTTGTCCAAATTCTACGAATCCGTCTCGTCTGCCTCCTCAGCCAGGTACCACATCACCCCACATCTATTTAATATCCCGCTCCTAACATGATTTCCAGACCGCCCAACATGGTTTCAATTCAGCAAAACATGGATATGAACGACGAGCTTGCTGCTCTCTTCTACCGAAACCTTACCTTTAATCCGGAGCTTCAGGCCTCTCCGGCTCCAGTTCAGCAAGAACTTGCCCCTGAGCCTGCCAAGCCCATTATTTATTCCGTCTCCCAGCACTACACGCACTCCGCGCACGTTGTGAAAGCTCAACTACCAGAAGAACGGGAAGAGCCCCAGCGCCACTCCTCGGAACCCCCCCAGAGCGAGTCGCTAAACGCTGAGAGTCTTTTGCGCAACCATGGCGTAGACCCAAACACACTTACACCTTCTCAGGTCCAGCTATTCAGGATCGCCGATGAACCTCAGAAACTGAGGCTCCTGGAGCTTTGGAGCATCTGCCCTCCTGGAAATGGAGGGGATATCCCGGCCCTGGCCTGGAGCAGTACTACTCTCGAGCAAGAGGAACAGCTAGCTCACATGCGATACGAGAGAGCCCAGCAGGAGCATCAGCATCAGCAGGAACAGCAGCAGACCATGACTCTCGATACTGCTGCCTATCAGACCGGCGACGGTAGATGGGTCGAGTCAGACAATGATTCAGAGCCATATATGCTCTCTGGTTATGAAGAATTGATGCGACGAGAGCAACAACGCCGCGAGCTGGAGAGCCGTCTTCAAGATGTCCACAGCCACTTTACTCCTGCAGCAGCTTACACCCCTGCCACAGATCCTGTTTACATGGGCGCAGATTACATTCGCCAGCAGCAGATGTTGGATATGGCAGCACAATACGGTGCCTTCCAGCAGTTCCGTGGCGGCCACACCGAAATTGACGGCATGGATGTTATGTAAATACTTACCTTGCCCGGGCTGTGCAATGAGATACATTTTATTTAGTTAGCGTATGGCCAATTTGGCAAGAAGACTAGGTAGATGACAGCCCGAGGATTGGATTGTTTTATTTTATTTTCATGTATGGGCTTTTTTTCTTTTGTTACACAAGACTGGCGGAAACGGGACAACTGGAAGAACATTCTATGGCAGCACAACTGGGAGGTTATATACTAGGATGGATGAGATATTTCATGTCAATGATGACTTCCTTTTGGAAGGGAGGACTGGCGCAGAGGGGATACCTTTTTCGTTTTTTTTTTCGCTTTCGCTATTAAACTACACATATCATGTTTTCCCATACCCTTTCGACACCGTCCAGTGTATGCTAACCGTGCGCTTTTCTTAGACAGAACTCGTGGCAACATAAATAAGTTAGCCAGAGGTACGTCGTTCCCCCCCGATGCCCATTTATATTCATTGGGAGGCTCCCCTCGTTTTCCTCCCCTTTACCTCTGGACCAGAGCAAGACATCGGACCTGGGATCAAACTTTGTAAGAGAATTTATAAGATTTGTGATGTATGCATTCTTGCCATGTTCAGGCCGAAGCACCGCCGTTGTCGTATAGTCATAATAGTCATAGTCTGCAATTTAAGTATCTTCGAACAATTTGGCTGGGTGGTGTGTCACATGTCAACAAGCAACATTAAGCATGCATGCCTCTCCAAAACTAGATAGTGAAGGGGTATCGAATTTTCCTTCTAGGCGTCTCAATTATAGTTGATCATGATCATGCTGTTTTATCTAAATGGGGTATGGCTATAGGCCAGTCTTTTCAAGCTTCTTAGTCAAGTCCTCAATAGTTTTATCCTTGATGACGGGCTCCTCCTTAGCCTCCTTAGCCTCCTTGGCCAACTTCTCGGTCTGGCCCTCTTCCTCCTCCTCCTCCTCCTCCTCCTCCTCGCTATCGAGCTCCTCGAGATCGCTCAGGCTGTCGACACCCCAGTCCTTCTCCACAATGACGTCGCCACCAAACTTGTCCTTGCGCTCCTCGAGAAGATCCTGAAGAGCAACGATAAATTCATCATCCTCGGTAAACTTGTTACCGTTGAGCTCTATTCGCTTCAGAGCGGGAAGACCATCCTTGGCAGCTGCAGCAAAGCCCTTAACGCCAGCAGTGGTGATTTCGTTGTACTGAAGTCGAAGAGTCTCAAGCTTGGTGTTCTCTCCTTTGGCCAAGGCCCGAGCTAGTAGCACGCCACCCTTGCTACCGAGGAGGGAGTCACCGATGCCGAGCTCCTGCAGCACTTTCCAGCCTGACACGACCTTGGACAAGGCCTTGGCGCCGGTGAGGGTGAAGGTGTTGTCCTGCAAGTCCAGGATTCGGAGCCCGCTAGCCTTGTTCAGACCCTCGGTCAGAAGATGCGAAATACCCTCCTGCCGAATACCGTTCTGAACCATCTTGATTTCCTTAACTTTGTTGTGAAGGCTGAAGGCCTTGGCCCAAGCAGTCATACTTCCGTTCTCGAGTCGGTTTCGGCCGCAGATAACCGTTTCCAGATCGGGAACCTCTTTTCCTTCCTTGCGCGCAGCATATTTCTTGGCGTGAAGCTCTGAGAGGGCATCAGCGACCAGTATACCGGCATGGGGGCCCAGACCGTTGTTGTTGAGGTAGAGGTGTTGGAGGGGGATGTGGGCTTTGAGGAAGTCGACAAGTGGGGCGACAGTGTTGATGCCGAAGGCGTTGTCGTTCAAGTTAATGGTGTTGAGCTTAGGAAGGTTGAGTATGGAGTTGAGGAGGGATGAAAGAGCTTCGGGGATCTCGCTGAGGAGTCGGCCGGTGAAGATGTCGGCGAGGTTGGCAACCTGTCGGAGGGGTAATTAGCGGGGTTTAGCGAAGTGGCGTGGACGGCAGGGACACGGGGAGGCCTGTTGCGACATACTCGGAGGTTCTTCTTGGTAGACAAGACTTCACCAAGGCGCTTGCAGGCCCCAATTCCAAGAGTGTTTCCAAGAATCTTGACTTCCTCGACGTCGTCGTTGGCTTTGAGATCGGCAATGTGGGCGTCGAGGTCCTCGGCAGTGTCGAGTTTGAGCGCCTTTCCCTCCAGGGAAAATACCTTGTCGGAAGGAGCCATGGTGATGCCTGAGAGAGGGTGGTTGAGCAAAGAGAAGCAAGTGGCGATATGTATAGATGCAATGCGCAAAAGAAAACAAACGGGAGGCTGCAGCAATCAAAAGAATGTGTGCTCCAAGGAGAAGGTGGGGGTGGGGTAAAATTACCACCACGCCTGACGCTGGGCATGTGCAGCCCCGAAACATAAACTAGTTTTTTCTGTAGGTAGGTAGGTACTAATAACTGGAGCTATCGGTACGTACCTTTGGGGTGACTAAGCGATCCTTTAGTTAAGCTTCTTCCGATCAAATCCCGTCAAGGCGCCAGGATGGCCCTGCGCGGCCGGGTTTTTCCGGCATCCGGCAGCCAGCGATTGCCAACGAGCAGGTGTGTGTCGGTCGCAGGGAAAATGGATCCCAGCGACACGTGACCGCATCCAATCAGCGTCGGCCCATTTCGGAACGCTCGATGGGTTTTCTCTGATGCTTAATGATCTCTGCTGAGCCCTTTTGTCCCCGACCCCGAGAACGATTCCCCATCGCCGACTCACATTCGATTGCGGCTCATCCAGCAGCGACGGTCTAGCTTGCCCATCATGCTTGCCAGGTCGTCTATGCGCGCGTCGCGCATCCTCAATGGCCTCCAGAACGGCGCTGCCGCTGCCTCCAAGGTATGGCACGATTCATTCCCATCAGCTTCCTGTTTACCGAGGGAACATGACAATGGGCACCAGCACGCCGCAACCACGCCAATCGCTCCAGAATGACGGTTGATTCAATCGAACTGATCGCTGACCATGTTTTGCTTGCAGCGTGCCGCCTCCTCGAGCTCCAGCGCCGCCGGCGAAGCTTCTGCCACTCGATTGAACGTGGCCGCCGCCGCCTCCACCTCCCTCGCCCTCGGCTCCATCGCCTGGTACTACCATCTCTATGGACCCGTCGCCTTCGCTTCGACTCCCGCTGAGGAGGGGTACGTAAAATCGAAATCCTGAATGGCAGTATTGGTCGGGTAGCCATCGATCCGGCCATGAGGCATAAATGCTGCACCAGCATGCCACGAGTTCAACAAGGCCAATGCTAACGCATGACGATAGTCTTCATCCCACCAACTACCCTTGGGTTCACAACAAGATCTTTAAGACCTACGACCACCAGGCGTAAGTGGAATTTAGGTGCCATTGGTCCGGCCGGATCCGATGCTGACCCCCTTGTGAACAGTCTTCGTCGTGGTTTCCAGGTCTACCAGGAAGTCTGCGCTTCCTGTCACTCCCTTGACCGAATTCCTTACCGAACCCTTGTTGGTAACATCCTGACCGTCAACGAGGCCAAGGCCCTGGCCGAGGAGAACGAGTACCCCGGTGAGCCCAATGATGAGGGCGAGATCGAGATGCGACCCGGAAAGCTTGCCGACTACCTTCCTTCCCCTTACAAGAACGAGGAGGCTGCCCGCTTCGCCAATAACGGTGCTATTCCCCCGGATCTGAGCTTGATTGTCAAGGCCCGTCACGGTGGCTGTGACTACATCTTCAGCTTGCTCACCGGTTACCCCGAGGAGGCCCCCGCTGGTGTTACCGTTGCTCCTGGCATGAACTTTAACCCTTACTTCCCTGGAACTGGTATTGCCATGGCCCGTGTCTTGTACGATGGTCTTGTTGAGTACGAGGACGAGACTCCCGCCACCACCTCCCAGATGGCCAAGGATGTTGTCGAGTTCCTCAACTGGGCTGCCGAGCCCGAGATGGATGACCGTAAGAAGATGGGTATGAAGGTTCTGGTTGTTTCTGCTTCTCTGTGGGCCGTCAGCGTGTGGGTGAAGCGATACAAGTGGGCCTGGATCAAGTCGAGAAAGATTGCCTACGATCCTCCCAAGGAGGTTAAGGTCCGCCGATAAACAGGCTCCCCAGCTCTCATTTGTATACTAGTCGCCCCCTAGAGCAGCTCCTTTGTTGGTGGCGGGTAGAAAAGAAGCAAAGTTGTGTGAACGGAGGCGGAAACGAGGAGGGTAGAGTGTAAATCAGATGAATCGTTCCAATACCTTGTTTGATCTAGAACCAAATCTGTTCTAATTCTACCTTGTTATGATGAATGCTCAGAATGTGACTGTCGGAATAGGATGTGAATAGTGTATATTTGTCGAACTTGATTAGACATTGAGAAGAGATGATGTGATGTGATGTGACCTCAGCAACCTGGTACTTGATAGCTCGAGAGTTGGAGGAGCCGGATGCCCGAGTGTTGTTTAAGAGGGTCACAGAATAGTGAAAGCTTTAAGACAGAGGCGGAAATAAAAGAACAACAATGTGTAATTGGGTGGAAGCTGGACTCTTTTTGCCCCTGTACTTTCGGAATATGTACTCGCTACCCAGAGAATGTCGGAGGAGTCTCCTTGTTTATCTCCTGGGCGTGGGGACATGTAGCTTGTCCACCTGTTTACCATCTCACACTTAACTATCCAATAGTTGATCGAGAAGCCGGAACACTACGAAAATTTCTAGGGACAAACCTGGACAATTACCAGCAACATTACAGAGGTTGACGCTTGAGGTAATGTTAGCTCGCCCCGCCTAGACAAAGGGCGAGCTTGTGTATATGTTTGTCCAACAGCAAATGTAGTAAATCTCAGGAGATGAAGGTATACGACAATAGTATCAAAAAAGAAAAAATAGAAAGAAAAAAAGAAGGAATTTTTTTTTTGTATAACCCCATTTCTAAAATATAGATCTAATCTCTGGTATATAAAAACCCATACACAGTGACTAATTCAACACTCCTGTTTGTGCGGGCCAAGCTAACAATACTTCAACCATCAACCTGCGTTGCCGTGGCCAGGCCATCTAATGTATCTCTCCGGCTGGGCGAGGGGTGTGGGACCACCACTGAGCCGAGTGACACCCGGCCATTAATGACCTCCACCACGACGAGTTGGGGGGACGACAACGATGTACTGGTGTTCAGCCCGGTGGTGGGTGGTGGTGGCGTGGAGGGTAAGATGCAGTGGACGGTGCGCCGTCAGGGGCCGGGTTTTATGTGCAAAACTTCCTGGTGGTTGATTGCCTTGCTCCAGACACGGCTGTATGTTTTAGCCACCGTCCCGAAAATCAATTATAATCCCGCATTCACTGACGGGCGCCGAAGAGTCGGCAACAGTTTGTTAGTTAGTGCCATATAGGTTCACGAGGTTGTGCAATGGAAAACTAGTGGTCCCATCCTGGCATCCTGGCGTGCTGAACATGGCTTGGCCACCTGGAGTCGGGCCTGGGTCCCACTGAACGAGCGCTGAAACCTGCCGACTGTGCCAGAGTTGATCCAGCCAGTCCAGGCAAACAGCGGGACGCTAGGTCGCAACGGGCTCGGGCTTCCAGAGGCCCAACCAACCAAAGCCGAACCCTTCCACCTCCGAGCCACCGGTCTGCTCTCACGGTGCTTGCTCGCTGCACTGTGCCTGCGCTCATCCAACTTGCCTGCTCATCCGACTTCTCTCTCACCTCACCTCACTCCCGCACCTCTCTCCCTCCATCCCTTGCTTTCTCTCCTCTTCTCTTCTCACCGCTCTCGGCTGGGTGATTTCGCCAACCAGCAGCTCATTAACCCGTCCTCCCCTTCACTTCCTTCTCCCACCATCACTAGCGTCGCCACCCCCAATCCCTCACTCTGAGCGCCTTTCACGACGCCGTGCACTGAGCTCGGCAGTCGCCAAAACACCACCACCGCATTTCAAGCATGCCCTTTGTCGCCGAGGACGTCCTCTCAGGGCGCAAGCGCAGATGGGACACCGATGATGAACGGGGTGTTTACGCCCTGTACGGCCCAGACGATTCCAAAGACTTCTTCGTCCTCAACCAGAGGCCCGATTTGCCCCCGCGCAAGATCCTGCCCATAGCCGCCAAGCGAGCACGCATCTCCGACGATGACATTCACCTCCACGAGAACTTCTCCTCCCCTTCTGCTGTTCCCCTCTCCCACAGACGACGCCGGTCTTCGCAGCTTAGAGTGTTGCAAGTTCAACCCGCTTTTGCAAACCGCATTGCTGCTAAACCCACTGGCGCAGTCCTCGCTCCTTGTCACATCTGCCACCGCCGACCAACAAAGAAATCAGACCTCGACTCCTTCGCAGAGTGCCAGGGATGCGGGGAGCGCGCTTGCTTCGTGTGCATCCGCGAGTGCCAAGGCTGGAACCTGGACGACGGCTCTGTGCTGACTGAGCAAGAAATGCTTTCGCGGTCTTTCCACATGGATGATGTTGATGACCAACAAAACGACCATCAAAACGTTGGGCATGCAAACAGGAAGGGCTGGGATGCAGGGGGTCATCGGGCTGTCGTATGCAGCCGTTGCTGCATTGAACGTGGTGCCGAGGGAGACGTGGCGTGCCTGGGCTGCCTCTCACGCATGGAAGGATCATAATACTCCGCCAACACTACTCGAATGGAAACTAATGAATGATGAAACTTTATTCTCGACGCCCCTGGGTGGGCGCTTTTGCCTCGATTTGATAGGCACACTTTTTCGAACTGCTGCTGGTTTTGTCACGAGGTTTTAGGACGACAAGGCAGTTGGCCTCATTGGGATCAATTTTTGGGCAGGATAGTATACATACATAAAATGAAGGATGGAATAATGGAAACGGACAGGGCAGCGGCGTTATGTGTGTCCCTCTTGCCTAGATGGTTTGGCTTCATGTGCATTTGGGGCTACAGACTTGTTCCAGGAATCAATATATACATACGCTAGTTCTAGATAGTCACTAACATCAAAGGTCGCTAAAAAGGGACCAACCTCTCACCGTTACGAAATGCTTCTTCCCTTCTTCATATTCTTGTGTAGCAAGCAGCATGTCAAGTTTTGATGATGTAACGTCTAGAATCCCGCCATCCGATTTCCGTTTATTCATACACCGTATTAAATTACACCACGCTATTTCTAGTTGTACTGCATGTATGTCGCTGTCGAGTTGAACTTGAGGTTGCCCTTGATGACCTTGTCCACAGCGCTGAGGAAATCCTTCTCCGAAGCCACCTTTCTTCGGGCTCGGATGGCAAACATGCCGGCCTCCGTACACACACTCCTCAATTCGGCACCAGTAGCATTGGGGCACAGACGAGAGATGAGCTCCCATCGAATGTCTCGCTCAACTGACATGCTTTTGGCGTGGATGCGGAGAATGTTGGCACGGCCCTCGAGGTCGGGGAGGGAGAACTCAATCTTTCGATCGATACGGCCAGGTCGCATCAGGGCTGGGTCTAGAGTTGAGGGTCGGTTGGTAGCGAACATAACCTTGATATTGCCTCGGGCGTCGAAACCATCCAGCTGTGTGATCAGCTCCAGCATGGTTCGCTGAACTTCGTTGTCTCCACCAGCGCCGTCATCGAAACGGGCACCACCAATAGCATCAATCTCGTCGAAGAAGATGATACAGGCTTTCTTCGTCCGTGCCATTTCAAACAACTCTCGGACCATTCTAGCACCCTCACCAACGTACTTCTGGACCAATTCACTGCCAATGACTCGAATGAAGGTGGCGTCTGTTCGGTTGGCGACTGCTCGGGCGCACAGGGTTTTGCCAGTACCAGGGGGGCCGTAGAGAAGAGCACCCTTAGGGGGGTCGATACCGAGGTTGACGAAACGCTCAGGAGAGAGCAAGGGCATCTCCACGACTTCACGCAGCTTCTCGACCTGTTCCTTGCAACCGCCGACATCACCGTATGTAACATCGGGCTTCTCCTCCACCGTCATCATGGTGACGCTCGCGTCGATCTTGGGTGGTAGAGGAAGCATGATCTGGTACTTGTTGCGGTCGACACCGACTCGCATACCCTCCTCGATATCTGTGGGACTGACTCGGTCGCCAAGCTGGACGACGAACTTGGCGATTTGCTTCACGTTAATAACGTACTTGCTCTTAGACTCGTCTCCCTTTTCGTCGGCGATGATCTTGGTGCATCTGGCTACCTGGAAGGGCTGCTCCTCAGACATTCGTTGCCGGTCGGCAGCGACATCCCAAAGATGTGGGGGTGCGAGTCCAGTGTCGGATTCCTGGACTGGTTAGACATATAGTGGCGGGCATCGAACTGGGAATTCTACCTTGACACCGATCTTCTCATCCACGCTTTGCTGCTTCTCCTTGATCTGCTTCTCGAGCTTCTTGATAGCTGTTCCATAGGGCGCCGCACCGTACGTTTTGAGAACTTGAATGTCCCTACAGCATCATTAGCTACCCAAATCTCCCTTGGAATTAACATTGCACCCGTACTCATCCGTCAGGGGCGTGATCTTCTTCTCCTCTATCTCATCATCGGCGAAGTTCTTCTGGTACTTCTCCCAGTTTTGACCGGTTGCGGAAGGCTACGATAGTTAGCATGAGCCAGTTGGCTTGAAGGGCGCGCAGCTGCTGACCATGGTGGGTTCCGCAGGTCTGGAGTTGTTCTGATCGGTATTCGGAAAAGATCTCTGAGTGTTGGAGGGTGTGGTTGTGGATGGGTCTGTCGGTGGAGGGATAAGAGGGTTGTTGGTGTCGTCGTCGTCGTTGATGTCGTGGTGGGTGTTTGGAGATGGTGAATACCGTGGAGGGCGGTTCCGTAATCCATCAGTTGCCTTGAGCTCAAGCACGGGCCCACCGCTGTGAGGCTGCTTGGGAGCTAACCGGATACGGCCTAGTACAAGTACATGCCGGAGCTGGATGATCTCTTCCCCCGATCCAAAAAAAATTTGGGTAGCATTCGTCGTTGGCGGACTAGGGCAGGAGGTGGGACATCTCAAGGCTACTGGATTCTCTGAAGTCGTGCTCCTGTAAAGCCCCGCGATCTCAACAACACGTCTCCAGATTTCCAGGAACGCCAACATTTCGACAAAATGTCTGCCCTGGCCGCAGCATCAGCCCCAGCAGCGGGTGGTTCTAGCAATGCTACTTTCCGTGTATGCCAAGCTCTTCCCAAGCTTTTGAGCTCCCCCGCTGATGATGATGCTTAGGACAAGGAGAAGCCCATGGCGGTGCGCTCGTCCAACATTGTTGCTGCTCGAGGTATGATCATTTCTTCCACCCACGATCCCGCACGCACTCTCACACTTCTCTAGCTGTCGCAGATGCCATTCGAACGTCTCTCGGCCCTCGAGGAATGGACAAGATGATCCGCAGCGGAAAAGGGGAGACTATCATTACAAATGACGGAAACACCATGCTCAAGAGCATGTCGGTGATGCACCCCACGGCAAAGATGCTGGTCAACCTTTCTGGAGCTCAGGATGTTGAAGCCGGTGATGGTACCACCTCGGTCGTTGTCATCTGTGGAAGCTTGCTTGGTGCTGCCGACCGACTTCTCTCCAAGGGCATCCACCCCTCAGCCATCTCCGAGTCCTTCCAGCGCGCTGCCGCTGCCGCCGTCGAGATTCTCCACGACATGGCCCAGCCTATTTCTCTAACTGATACCGCCTCTCTTCTGCAAGCTGCCAACACTTCTTTGTCATCTAAGATCGTTTCTCAGTACTCCAACCTCCTCGGCCCTATGGCGGTCAACGCTGTTACTAAGACCATCGACCTCAAGACCGCCGAGAACGTTGATCTCAAGAACATCCGAATTGTGAAGAGGGTTGGAGGAACAATCGAAGACAGTGAACTTGTTGACGGCCTGGTTCTTACCCAGCCCGTTCTGAAGAACGCTGGTGGCCCCGTTCGCATCGAGAAGGCCAAGATTGGCTTGATCCAGTTCCAGCTGAGCCCCCCCAAACCTGATGTAAGTGATTCCCTCTGATTTCTATCTGACCGCTGCTGATAATTTTTTAGATGGAAAACACCATCGAGGTCAACGACTACCGACAAATGGACAAAATCGTCAAGGAGGAGCGCCTATACCTCCTGAACATGGCCAAGAAAATCAAGAAGGCCAAGTGTAACGTTCTTCTCATCCAAAAGTCCATCCTGCGCGACGCCGTCAACGATTTATCACTACACTTCCTTGCCAAGCTCGGCATTATGGCCATCAAGGATATCGAGCGTGATGAGGTGGAGTTTATTTGCAAGTCGACTGGTTGCAAGCCCATTGCCGACGTCGACTCCTTCACTGAGGATAAGCTTGGATCTGCCGACCTCATCGAAGAGGTTCAGTCGTCCGGATCGCGCATGGTCAAGGTCACCGGCACCAAGTCGGCTGGCAAGACCATCTCCGTCGTGGTTCGTGGTGCTAACTCCCTGATTCTCGAGGAGGCCGAGCGAAGTTTGCACGACGCTCTTTGCGTTGTGCGATGTATTGTTAAGAAGAAGGCACTTATTGCCGGTGGTGGTGCGCCTGAGATTGAGGTTGCTGCTCAGCTCTCCAAGCAGGCCCGAAGCTTGACCGGCACTGAGGCCATCTGCTGGAAGGCCTTTGCGGATGCCCTCGAGGTTATCCCCACCACTCTTGCCGAGAACGCTGGTCTGAACAGCATCAAGGTGGTGACGGATCTCCGCCACAGGCACGAGATGGGCGAGAAGAACGCCGGAGTCAGTATTAAGTCTGGAGGTGTCAACTCCAATATCTCCAAGGAGAATGTGTTGCAACCCCTGCTCGTCAGCACGAGTGCCATCGAGTTGGCTGCGGAGACGGTGAAAATGATTCTGCGTATTGACGACATTGCCCTAACTAGATAGAGAAAGATATTCCCCCAGCAGGATGATATATTATGCTGTATGATAATCAAAATGGGTCAAAAGTCTGCTGCATATATTTTGTTTATGGACGCACCACGACGGTCGGACGTGGCTGAATGAATGATGATTGTGTTGGCAGCTGGCGAGTAAATTATTGTAAGGCATGGGCAACTGAGGCAGCTCCTGCCGCAAGTCTATTTGGGGCATCCTACCTACCTACCTAATAGATAGATCTCTTGCAACACTGTCTCTATCGACCTAAATCCCACCAATACTATCCAATTTGTTCTCGTTCTTTTTATCTTTATTTTTGCCCGGTGGCCATTTTGCTGTAAGCTCAGCTGGCGCTTTGCGTGACATTTATTGCATTTCCTCGAGTTGTGCCACCGTGATGCCCACTAATGATGATTCCGATTATCTCAGCGCTCACGAAGGAGTGGATTCTAGCAATGTGCTGGCGATCCAAATCCAGCAGCGCATCTCACGGGTAGTGCCGTCATTTTTGTTTTCGTCACCTGGCAGTAGTAATAGGAGTAACTAACGAAGCCTAGCTGAAGAAAAAACGAGATGATCGAATGGACGCTGTTCTCCAAGAATCCAACCACGCATTCAATGACTTGCGGTCTCGAGTTATCGTATACCAAGTAAAGCAACGCAAGAAGGAGTAATATTTTCGTCATGGATGCATTGTGTATTGTTAATTCCGGTTTAACAAAGAACAGATCGCAAACTTGCGCCACCCATATGGCGAAGCTCATGGGGGCTGTTGAACGGCGAAAGGAAATCGAGGCCAAGATGGAGAAATTGACCAAGGAACTATTCTTGGCGACGCAGGAATTGGAGGGAATGATGCACAAGGGTTATGATGGCCGCGAGAAAGATATGGAGAAACAAGAAGAAGGGAACGAGAGCAACCGCGCTTGAGTTTACTGTTGTGATTTGGCATTGCCGGGGTTCAGACAGGTTGATTCGGCTTACCAATAGAATCACGCCACCATCGATTGGTTTGTGAACCAGAGAGGAATATCCATTGATGACTCGCTCGCACGTCTACTGCATTATATTGTACATGGCCTCAATGACCGTTCTTCTCGTTTTATTTTACACCTGGAATCCGAATCCTGACATACAGCTTCGGTACTGCTCCACCAATGACTTGCAGTCGGCTGCAGGGTCCTTGGCCGTCGAGAAGAGCATGCACTCGTCACGCTTGGATTTCTCCTCCTTGCACACGCAGCATGGCTGTGGCGATGTATTAGAATTGGCCTTGAAATCAAATTGACTTGGTTTCGGGTTCGCTTCGTCTCACCTTGGGCTTGTTGGTCTGCGTGGTGGCCGTCGATGTAACCGCGGTTGTCGCGGGAGAAGCTGGTGGATTGGTCAGACAAATCGAGAAGGTAAACGTTGTGCGATAAGAAACAGGTCGCTGGCACTCTTGAGTTGAGGTGACATACGAATTGGGCAAGATTGGGCTTCCATTGTGCTCGGAGGTGACTTTGGCGTTGAGATTGTGGACTGTGATGCTCCCATGACAGAGTATCGCTGGGTAGAAGCGTAAGTGGTAGGTCATCTTTTTTTGAATGGCGAATGCGCTGGGTGGTTCAGATTTCTAAGCCAACGCTGACCAATCATTTGTCGTTGCTCACGTGTAGCTGCGATGCCGCGCGAGAAACAATTCGCTTGCTGACGTCATTTTACTACTCTTCACACGTTTGCTTACCTTTAAAGGTTCTAGTGGGTGGTTTTTTAAACAAGATGCTGCTGTTGTGGGCGAACTATCTACTCTTGAAGCTTTTGTCCAAGAGTGAGATTAATCTTCGATTACGGAATGAGGGAGTCGACATGCCCCGCCAGCGTTTGGAGTTGGACCAGTCCCACAATGTCGAGAGGTATTGTCGGTAAATTACAATAGCACCATCGTAAGGGTCTATAACTTGTGTATGGGTGTGTGTGGTTTTATATATATATCTATTTTTTTTTAAGAGGCGGGCCAGGTCGTAGATTGGCATGTAAATTGATTTTTACAAGTGGTGCAGCTTAAGAGGTGTTAATAAAATCATATGGCCCAACGTGATATCTTTGTCGCACCAAAACAAAGCAAAATGCGCGAGATTCATGTCATGCTACTTAGAGTAACTGGCTCTAATTAAATTTGATTTGAAACCGCTCGATAAGTGGTAATGCTCAGGTCTCATCTACCGGCGGTTATCAAGTTGACGCTCATGCACATGCACCTAGGGACATCATGAGTGACGCAACCCCAGCGTTTATCCGGTGCCAACCAAAATTAGCAAACTAGAAACCGGATGATGCATATTGTCAGGTTTAGGTAGATTTACAGCTAAGCCCAATTAAAGTTGTCTATATGATATCAATGATGTCTTTAATGTTAGGGAACGGGTCAGCCAAATCTGGTTAGAACATACAAATGAACATGATACCATACGAGTAGCCAATAAAGAATGGGCTATCACATGCCTTAAAATCAGTCAATATAACAGAGTATACGAACTACGCATCTTGTAAATATTGTAGATGCAGACTCATAATGTGACGCGTATCTTGGGATTCAAGGCAGCCAAACTGACGTAGACCTTTGTGGTCGTATAAGTGACAATTCCAGCAGCATTCAGGACTCCGAGGCTGCTAGGCTATTGGTGTTGATTTGGCATAAACAGAAATAAACCAAGCCAACCCAAACCATAGCACATCAATGTTGCGTATGTCGGAGATGCGAGGATCTCCGAGAATGACAGTTGCTAAACGCGCGGATGCTTTATGGATTGTGGCGATCCCACCAAGTGTGAGTCAGAACCTAAACATTGATGAACCTTGCGTATTGGAAGGCCGCGCCAGAATTTCAGGGTGCCTGACGGATGGGACCAAAGAAATGGCCACCGAACTGCGATGTGGTTTTTTATTATTTTATTTCTTTAAAACTCCATTGCAAAGTGTAATAGACCGACTCTTCGGCCATCTCGATTCACCGAAACCGAGCAGCCAGTGGCGATGGTAGAGGGCGCCCTGAGCACCTTCTCGCCCCCGAAGCACGCGCCCCAAGCCGGCAAAGTCGGGACCGATAATTTACGACGGTACCGATAACACTCAACCACCATCACGGATGCCTTCTTGGAGGGTGGACGCGCGGCAAGTTCCCAGCCCGACGCGGCTACCCGGTCACGTCTGCGCCTTTTGGGGCAACTGGATGACCCCAGACTCGGTGTCCGATGATTGAGCGAGGCTCCCAATGGATCGGCCATTCAGCCCTACTGCCTAGCATTGCGTGTTGCGCATGTATCCTTTGCCTCCTCCCGTAGATCAAGTCCAACGTCGTCGGTCTTGTACACCCCAGACAACTATATAAAGAGTTGAAGCTGCCCGCAAAATCATTTCTCATCTCCATCTTCATCCTCATCTCTTACAGATCAAGACCTACAGTCTACTTACACATCTGCCTCTTTTGAACTACGAACTCCAAACAACATCACAGTCCACAAGCAAGTGCTTCATCATGGATCCGCACCAGCAACCATATTCAATGCCCTTTTGGGACTTTATTCAGTCGCTGGATCCCAACCAAGGCCCCGGCCGTGGAGTTGATCATTCTGCTCCTCACCCTCCTCCTCCTCCATTCCCTCACTATGGTCCTCCTTTTGGCGGACCCGGCCATCACAGCACTCATCCCCATCATCATCATCCTCGTTATCCTGCCCCTGGACCTCACGGAGAGCACTCTCCCCCTCCCTATGGCGCCGGATTTGAGTGGGCCCCTTGGTTCCATGGCCCCATGGGAAGCCCCTGGGATCACCGTGGTCACCGAGGCCACCGAGGTCACCATGGCCGCCGTCATCGAGGCGCCATGAATGAAGGTGAGCCTAGTGGTGAAGATGACTGGATATCAGCCTCCGATACAGAGCGAGACGCCAACAACGAAAAGCATGACTCCCCTGATACAATGCGAGTCGACGCTCCCGACCCAGAAGAAGTTACCCCCGAAGACAACGATGCTCCTCCCCATCATCGATTTGGATGGCAAGGACGCCGAGGTGGCCCCGGTGGCCGCGAGTGCCGTGGCGGGCGCGGCGGGCGAGGAGGACGATGTGGACGAGGAGGACCCTTCGGAGGCCGGGGCGGCTCTCACTTCGGCTCTCGCCGCGGCTTCGGTGGCTTTGGTGGCTTTGGTGGCTTCCCGGGCTCTCCTCCTTCTCGACACCACCACCCTTATCACGGCCAGGGCTCCCCATTCGATTTCGGTGGCTTCATGCGTGGGTGTGCCAGTCACCCATTATTCCGCAATATTCGTGAGCACGCCCAGCGCTTCCAAGACACCTACCCCGGAAACGACAGCGAGGTTTTCACCCCACCTGTCGACATCTTTGATACCGAGCGAGCCTTCGTCCTTCACGTATCCCTACCAGGAGCTAAGAAGGAAGACATTGACGTGAACTGGGACGCTGACCGTAGCCTCCTCAACATTGCTGGCGTAATCCACCGCCCTGGTGACGAGGAGTTCCTCAACACTCTTACTTCCAGCGAGAGAAAGGTGGGTATGTTTGAACGCAAAGTGGCACTCCCACCCGACGGTTCTGAGCGCCCTGACGAAGTCGACGGCTCTGGCATTGTTGCCAAGATGGACGACGGCATCCTTGTTATTACTGTGCCCAAGGTTGAAAAGGAATGGGCTGAAATCCGCAAAGTAGATATTCAGTAAACGCCAAACGAATCATCCTCCTCTGCCGTTCCCACGGCAAGTTATTAGCTGAGCCGAACACGAATGACTACATCCAAAACACAAAAGAAAGAAATTGCCCGAGAAGGAAACAAAAAACAATAAAGCAAGAAAACCCAAACAAGAAAGGGAAATTCGATGAATGGGAATTAAATCTATAAAAAAAAGGAAAGACTATATTTAATTAAAAAAAAAATTAAAAAAAAAAGGCTTCGATTTGTATATAGATGAATTAAATACACGATATTTGTGGTGGAATGTTCTATCTCTCAAGCCGTGAAGAATAATGTGTGATAAAATCAAGAAAAGACCACTGTATATCCCATACAAGAAGATAAAGTGAAAGAAGTGGCTCAGATCGAATGAGCAGCTTCCTGACAATGATAGGCAAGAGCAAGATGGTGTTCAATCAATTTCATCCTATACAATCCCAAGGCATAACCCATCTTTAATAACCACGGAAAGTATGCATGTATGTAATGTATACTAGCCCAGAAATACACAAGCCATGGGGATATCCGAAAGGAAACCCCTGTAAACATGGTCAAAAATAACTTGAACTGGGAACATGGTAATCGAGGGGGTGGGTATAACACTTGTTCTCCACATTCCATCGCAGATTGTGGACAACAGAGGATTATAATATATGCTTGGACCATTGCTGTCACCGATGATCCCCGAATAGCTCAGTTGGAAGAGCGTTGGGCTGTAATTGATTGAATGCCACCTGAAGGTCACCTGTTCGAACCAGGTTTCGGGGAATCTCTTCTTTTTACCTAACAAAGTTGGATGGACATTTACAATATTCTTTGTTCTGGTTCTTTCTTTCTTTTTTTTCTTTTTTTTTTTTTTGCTCTTGTTCATACTACCTACCTACTTACCCCAAGATCCGTTGCAGACATGTCTTAGGATTTGAGTCCATCTACGTTCGTTGACGCCATGACCAGGCAGGACGGTCCCAGAACCAATACAAAGGCAAATTCCGGGGAGATATAAATAGATGATGTATTGGTGGTGGTTTTTTTTTTTCAAACTTATATAGTTTTAGATCGATATATTGTGACTATATCGGTCGAATTAAACATCTGCGCCTGGGCCTATGCTATGCTATGGGTATATGCCAGAATGTAGGTAGATCAAGGGGCAGAGGCCACATGCCCTCATGTTCCAGAACTAGTAGATAATAACACAAAAAAGAATATGGTGTACGATGGTTTCTAAAAGGTCCGCGCATTTTCTCATTCAATTTGTAAGCCAATCCATTCCCTTCCAAGAACAAAACTCCGGGTATCCAAACATCAATCATCAAGGCGAGACAAGCTGTTCTCCCTGTGAGAGGATCCATACATATCTTCCTCATGCCAACTCCTTGGTAATTTCTTCGCGCACATGACGACACCACTTCAGGATGGCTGCATCGAAGTCCATCCAAACTTTGGGGGTGTTGTTGTATACAATGCCCAGCGCGTCAATAGAAAGCATGACCTCGAAGCGTAGCTCAGCCGCTTTGGCCCAATAACGCAGGTTATCCGCACACCGGTATGGTTTCTGTGTGTCGGTGTGGAATGATGCGATGGAACCAAAGCGTCGTCTTGACTTCTTTACGGCGGCATTGTGAAGCTTCACTAGACGTACGCCGTTTTGGAAAGCCTGGAGGAATGGGGTCGGGAGGTCGGTTGATTCAGCCATAGGAGTCCATTCGGGGAGAGGGTCGGTGTCTGGGTCCATGGAAATGAGGAATTGTCGTTCTCGCTCCACCTCACGTCCAGTCCAATCCCCACTGAGCCATGTCCAGCCCTCCCTCTCCTTGGCCTCTGCGTCCTCGATCTCCTGTTCACGTTTCAAAATGTCGAATACACTCCCAATCCAGGATTGCATAGTGTTGATCTCTTCATTTTTCATACCATCCTTAAAATTTCTCGTAGCCATTTGCTTCAGTACTTCCATGACGGCGAGAAGATCTGTACGGATCTGCTTCTCAGACCTTATCGAGTCAAGTCGGTCGGGCAGCTCGTGGGCTGTGTAATATATCTTGGCGGCTCGGATAGCCAGCGTGACAACATCGAGGATGTTCATGCCCTGGAGTTCATACCATGCCTGCGTGTTTTGTTGTGGCATGTTGGGATACTGGGGAGCATCAGACGCCTCATGGAACGACCCCAACTTCCGATCCTTCGATTCACACAACGCCTTGGAAGCATCATGTAGTGTCCGTTCTACTTCTGCCTTTAGTTCGAGTATCGTTGGCGGCTTAGGGATAATCTTCTCCCTGTGATGATACGTGCTAACTGTGGGTGGGAGCATTCCCGATTCTGACTCATCACAACTCTCGTCGTAAAAGTCATTCATGTCCCCATCAATAGGAGACTCGACCACGACGCCCCCAAATCCCTGAGCGTCAAAGTCCGGGCTATTGCCAGTGGAGAGACAGGTTGCGTTATCTTCTGACCCAGCAATTTTGGGGGTTGAGCCACGTGTGTCCAGGGCAGAAAGATCCAGGGTGGCATTTTGCTGCTTCTTGCGAGCCAGCTGTCCGCCCTTGCCATCAAGGAGACCTGTCCGGGCAAAATAGTATTGCAAATGGGCGATACTTCCAAGGCTCATGACACTCTCACGAGAGCGGGCGCTGGCGGCAAAGTCTGTGCCCTGGGGTCGCATGTATCCGCGGCGGCGGTGTTTTCCATCCAAGCTGTAACTAGAGTGGCGAGATGTGGCCGAGATGTCAGAACGGCGGGACTGGAAACTGGCGGATGACTGGCGCGAAAGGGCGGCGTCACTGCCAAGGGAGTCTCGGGAGGGTGCATCGGAGCCGGACCCGTGAGACCATGATGAGGTGGTCGAGAGACAGCGAGAGAGCTCAGGGCATGCTCCGATGGCTGGAGTTGGCAGCGTGTCGGGGGGAGGCGAGTCGCATCGAAAAGATGGAGGTTCGTTTGCGGTGGCCATGATTGAACCGGTCATGCCCTCGTTCTTGGCGGCAGAGGTGGGCGATTTGGGGCTCGGCGATGGGGTGGTACGGTGTGGTTCACACAACACAGGCGGATCGCTGGATTGGTAATGTGCAGCAGGCGCACTTACACGAACAAGACAGACGACGATCAACAGAAGGGCGATAAGATGACCCAGCTGCACAACAAAACTATTGCCAGCGGAAGGCAAGATCCGACGAGCAAGGGACGGTTGACGATAGAGAAACGATGGCTTGGAAAGTAATGGGAAGCGGGAGGGCGATCGAAGGGGCAATTGGTATTAATTCCAGGGGTTTTTGGTGACGGGGCGACGCCGCGGCAGTTTGGCCTGGGCTGGTTGGCGGGACAGGCCGACCAGGGGCCCCGTCAGGAAATTGCGCCGGGCGTGTGTTCTGATCTTTTTCGGTGCCGGCTAGCAGGGAATTGGAGTGAGTGTGATCACACACACACATGCACACCAGGTACCAAGTCCAAGGCCAAGGGAACTCGTTTCTGTGTTAGCAAGGTGATGTCGGTGAGTAGTACCGAGAAGAAAAGGAACATGTGCCGAGGGTGATGCAGAGTGCAACACGACAAAGACAAAAAGGGGTGACAAGATAGAACAAGGGGAAGGAAACAAAAGAAGTTAAAAGACAGCGGGTGATGGACAACGAATGAACTATGACACGACGTCTATGCAGCCAGCCTGCAAATCAGGAAACAGAGATGAAGCAAGACCTGACAAGCCGTGTGTGGAGCCACCCTAGCAGCCGAGGGTGGAGGATAAAGTAAGGAGCATTTGTTTAGTTTATCGCTAACAGGTGGCAACTTGGCTCTGATAAACAACAAGTCTGCA
Organism: Calonectria henricotiae; assembly: GCA_020623695.1. Lineage (NCBI taxonomy): Eukaryota > Fungi > Ascomycota > Sordariomycetes > Hypocreales > Nectriaceae > Calonectria > Calonectria henricotiae. Next base: position 61,412 of record JAHVYB010000238.1, read on the forward strand.
GCCTGACGAATGGGGGATAACAGGCGCCTCTTTTATGCTGCCTTTGCCTTGTCGCATCAAAGAAGAATTAGGCTTGGCTGTGTGCCCAGCCCACTGCTATGGTGCGCCGGCGCGGGTGTCGTTCGGGTGTCATATCCCTAGGCAACCCGTGATGCCATATGAGTGGGTTACTTTCTAATTTCCTCCAGATTGATTGAAATTCCACTTCCCGCGAACCTTTCCTCTTTCCTTCTTTTGCTGTTATTCCTTTTTCTGTACAGTTGTTATCTCTCCTGAGTTCTCCCCTTCTTTATGCATTCTGATACGGGTGGGTTTTTTTTATTGGTCGTTGTTTTTTTGGTTCTCGCATCCCGTGTCAATGGATGGATGGGTGGGCACTAGGCCCAGCCATGAAGCCAATAAGGCACCATTTTCGTGAACTGTCACCCTCAACCGAGCGTTTGACAGCTCCATCTGAACAACTTATACAGAGGCTCACGGACTTTACCACCCCTTCTTCGCTCCCAGATCTACGACGCTAGACTTCTCCTAGTCAACGTGTCTATACTTTAACCGTCCCTCGGCGTTCGCCGTGCGGCCCGTTTCAACATATCCAATCCATCAATCCTCCCAGTGCCATTGCCATAATTGCCAAGTGACTGTGCCCTCCTCAAGTGCCACATGCTGGAATTTCTCCAGGTCGTTGGCTGGGAACTCACGTTGACTGGTTTGCTTGCATGGCACTCCCATCAAGCCCGCGCTAGCGGCTGGCTGGCTGGCTGGCTGGCTGGCTGGCTGGCTGGCTGGCTGGCTGGCTGGCTGGCTGGCTTGAAGCCAATGTGTGCTGATCGACAGGCGAATGTCCTTGACAGAGGTCACGCTGTCGACGAGGCTACAGGCCAATATGCCGTCCCAGCAACCTTGGTGGCATTCTTTATTAGCATATCCCAGATAGGGATTTTTATGCCACCAGCTTGGCGAGATCAGAACTGCGTACATACTGCAGGACACCCTTACGTTATGGACAGACTGATGGTTACATAGTCAATTATGATGCGGAGCATCCATCTCGCCCCCTCCGATGCACGTAGAGGGACCACTCTATTCTTCACTTCATGATGCAGGAGATGCATGCATATTGCGGGACATGACGTGGCCAAAGAAGCTTTCCAAAGTTGATGTTACTTTTTCTTCTCCTAGCCTCCCTCGCATGTGATGTGTTTCCTACCATCTCATATTCGCGTTCCGAAGCCAGGTTGGAGTTGCATATGCGTGCACAACAACCAGTCATCCGAATCCGAATGAACAGTGAAGTGGTGATTTCGGAGATAGACCCGCTCCAGAAATAAGCCCCGCCAGCTCAGACCAAAGCTCGTGATGAAAGGAGAATGCGATTTCCATCAACCCCTGGGACCCTGGCCCGCTGGCCTCTCACTTTGCAGCTGAGTTTCCTCATCTGCCTACCTAACCCCGGTCGTTAGCCTCCACCCTCCCCTGCCCCCTGGCAAAGAAAAAGATTCTCGAAATCGCGTTGTGCTGGACAATATCATCGGCATGGGTCATCTTGACTGGGCAGCATGGGTGGCCCTGTACTCCATGACGGGTACGGGTGGGCTTGGGTACGGGTGGGCTTGGGGCCGCAATCACAAGGCGGACCCCCCATGTAGTTACCACGTCCCATGTCCGCATTTCGCCTGCCACTCGATGCCAGGAAGCTCCCTGATCATGCGCGTCCATTGTTTGGGGAGGCTTCCAACCGTCGGCAGCGCGCCGTTGGCAAATGCTAACCACAGACACAGACCGCGGCTGGTGAGGGGCAGAGATGGGTGAGACAGGGAAGGGAGTCGAGAGACTACTCCGTACATCGTGGGCGATGGGACGCAAACGCCACTGAACGAGCATCATGTTGCCTTGGCAAAATAAACAAAGCAAAAAGCTGTAATTCCAATTATTCCACGGACTTGTCCGTAGTCGCAGCAGCTCTGCTGTTCAGAAGGTTAAAGCCGAGCATGTGGCTGGTGGGCTAGGGAGAAGAGGGTACGGGCGGGGGGGGGGGGGGGGGGGGGGGGAAAAAAAAAAAAAAATGGGGGCCTCCCCACAATTTTTTGCGGGGCCCGAAAAAAACCCCGGAGTTGCTGGTTTTTTTACCCAGGGGGCCCGGGGAACAGGCCGTTTTTTCTCCGTTTTGTGCGCGGCCCCCCCCTGGTGTGTCCGGGGCTACGCCTCGCACTTTTTTTCTTTTGTTTTTGTAATAGGTATAGATTCGCTTTTTGGGGGAGCGGGCCATAAGGCGGGAGAGGCGGTGTGGGGGGAAGGCGGGT
>JAHVYB010000239.1:0-63454 GCA_020623695.1 Calonectria henricotiae
GCGGATGCATAATGAAAAAACTCGATTTGAAATACACAAAAAATAGTGTGGGTCTACTGGTGATGTGGACAAAAACACGTTTTTCCGCCCTGTACACGGTGTTTTCTTGTTTATGTCTCTTGTTGGGTGTTCCGTGGGCCCGTTTGTGGCCCGGTTGTTGCGGTGGAGCCCACCCGAAAAACCCCCCCCCCCCTCCGGGGGCCCGGCTTTTTTTTTTTGTTTATTTAAAAAAAAACCCCCCCCCCCCCCCCCCCCCCCCCCCCCTCTCTCTCCGTTTCACCGACGCTGTAGGGGAAAGGGGGGTTGGAAAGAAAGAGTGCATAAGTGAGATCGCCGGTAGACACGCTCTCCGGTCCCATCAGATCTTGATCGCGTCTCGGCATCTAGCGAACCTTTTTTTGGTTTCTTCTCCAACTCTCCCTCTGTGGTGGCCGACGGCGCCTTCGACCGGCTACACACACGCCCTGTCTCATAACGCAGCATCGAAACTTGGCCGTCAAAGAAAAGAAGGGGGAGAAATCCCGGGCCGGTCCCGGCCCTCACCAAGACGGGAAAGGGACACGCCCATCCACCCTCTCAAAAGGAAGCAGGAACCAGAAGGAAAATCTACTGGAGTCGTTCCCACACCAAAGGAACTAAACGAACTACTTCTTGGCGTGGAGTAAATCTTTTGGGGAGGCGAAGGGAAGGGAAGGGTGGGTCCCAAGAACGCAAGGGGCAAAGCCACACCCGCCACGACCGGGAATGAATGCCGGTCCCACTTGGGGCGCACAAGCGTTGTCGAAAGCGCGGGGAGAAAGAAGCAAGGCCGTGCGGATTGGCGTTGCAGCCTCCGGAGATCAAAGACCACGCGTGACGTCGTCCAAGACCAAAAAGAAGAGCAATACAAGTAATAATTTAAAATTTAAAAAATAATCATAGTCATAATCATAAGTACGGGAGGAAGTGAGGGTGTAGGAACTGTGGTTTGGGTTGGACCATAGACAGCAGAGTTTGGTCGAACGAAATCATTTGATGTTCCCCGCAACGGCAGATGCTCTTCTTTCCATATTCATTGTGACGATGATGTTCTCTTGAAGTGACGACACGCGGAGGTCACATCGAGATTGTGGTAGGCCACGCTGAGGGTCTCACTTTCATCCTCCCATCCCCCCCCCCCTCCCTCCCTTCTCGTAAGCTACAACATTGACAGCGCGGCTTTGTAGGTGGAGATGCATGTCCGGAGCGTCTCACTGCATCATTAGAAGATGGACAGCTCGCAGGTAATGCAGATGGGAACCAGTGCCAACTCGCCAGTCCTTGCTCAAGGGGGGAAGGGGGTGGTGAGGGGGTCTCGCGGGTTGGCGAACCATGATACAGCAAACAGGACAGGAGGGTAGGGGAGATATCACCATATGACACCGTAGTGACGCCGGGGGGTTGGACAGATAGGCAAGGGAAAGCTCAGCTTCCCACGAAGATAGGTTTTGGGCTCGCTGATTGCCGCTTTGGGCAGTTTTCATGACACAAAACTCTCGATTCCAGGTTGTCCAGTTTTGCCCATGTTCGTCTTAGTCTTTGTATCTCCGATCTCGCCCCTTGCGGACGAGAGGGGGGTGGGAGGGCGCTTCAACCAACCCTTGCCCAAGGGTAAGACAAGAAAACAACAAACGGGGAACGACTCCACCCTCGGCACCCTCGTCCGTCACGAGTCAGCTCTGGCAGCAACCTCCGTTGCGCGCAACTCGAGGGACGACCAAAAAAAACCTAGATACGTAGCCCAATTCATCCAACCTGTCTGTCCAATGACAAGCCTGCTATTACCCCGTGGGAATAGTTCCGTATTAGTTAGTCCTTTGAGAAACAACCTCGATCTCCATCACATTCCCCCTTCCCTCCCCTCAAGGCGCGGTTAGAGCACGTCCCGGAGGGGCCGGGGTCCCGGGGTAGTTGACCTCCGGGGGTCCTGCCGGATAGCTATTCAAGCAAACGTAGGCTCAACAACGTCAGGCCCGGCCGGCGGCGTGAATATACGTAATGGACCAAAGCAGAACACGGGCCGCGGTTGCAGCCCGAAAAAGAAAGAAAATTCCCCCGGGTTTTTTCTTCACAATGCTCCAATTTTATTATTGCAGACCTGCACAATGACCGGTAGAGCGATCCCCGATGGAAGGACGGGGGTGTGTGTGTGAGACGGAAGCCCGTGACCGGGACGGACCTGGTGAGGGCAGCTGAGGGAAAGGGAGCGGGGAGGGGAGGAATGATTGGAACCCGAGGTTAAGAATTAAGACGCGGAACTCGAGTGACGCGGCATCATGAACAGCCAGAAACCAAGCCTCGTGCCGTCTATCTGCTTCTTTAACTGGGTACCCTCCTCGTAAACATGAAGACGGAGGCAATGTGCGGCACGGCGAAAGTCCCACGGCCGACGCAAGTAGCCTTCTACTTGCTCTCCTCAGCCGCGGCCAGCAGACTCTCCACCCTCTTAACCTTGTCCTCAGCAGTTTGCTTCTTGTCCGTTCTGTGTATCGTTTTTCGTCCGAATTAGCTCTTTTTGGCCTCGTTCAAGGATGTTACATTTGGAGGAAGACTCACCGGCTGCCAACCCTCATCGAAGACTGAACCCTCACGACGCCTCGCTTGTGCACCACGGCGTGCGCTTTTCCTACGGCCGCCATGACTTCGTCCCAGGGACCCTCTGCGAAAACAAGAGTGAGCAAGTCAGTGCCCCCATTTCGCAGGATTCGATCCTGTGTTGTGCGCGAGGGGGCTACAGGATGAGCCGGGAAATGACTCACCAACCGTGGTTCCAGCAGAGTGCAAGGTGTACTTGAGGCCGCTGGCCCTGAGCACCTTTTGCACCTCGGCGATATCCTCAGCAACAGAGACGCTGCCAGTGCCAATCTAAACGACCCACGGCCAAAAAGGTCAGCGCCGGGGTCAATCAAGTGCGTAGTATCCATGGATGGTGGGTAGTCACGACATACGGGAAGCAGACAAAAGTCGGCGTAACACGCCTCTGGGGTAGCGATGCTGGCGTAATCCATTGCGGCAAAACCGTTACGGCGTCAGGTGTTTTGATGCTTTGAGCTTTGTCGAGTTGGTGCTCCTCTATAGACAAACGGTGGGTTGTTGAGAGTGAGGAGTTGCGAAGTCAAAAGTGGAAATGCCAATTGGCCACCACCAGAAACAACATCATGATACTTCAGCAAACTCCACCATCAAGTCATATCAGCCCATTGTCACGCAAAATCATCGACGCAGCATCCCAACTTGATTCATAGCATTCATTGTGCCTTTTTTTTTATCATTCATTTAATCTATCTAACTGTTTGCTGGCCAGTTTCCATTGTGGAGAAATGGCTGATTCAACTTTCCTCCCGTGTGTCTGGAATTCCCGAGACTCTTGGCTAACTAGGTGCCCAAAAATAAAGGGCTTTGGACTGATATCCATTTCAAAAAATCGAATATAAACTGGTGCTCCCCAAACGCCTCGCTTGATGTTCAAAAAAGGATCGACAGGATGTGTGTTTGTGTGTGTGTGTGCACGTAAAATTTGGGGTGTGTTGCTTTGTTTGTTGAAGTCAATGTTTGTAATGTGGATTGCTCGGTATGGAGTTTACACCATGACAATGGCAGCAGCAACGAATGCAATGAGGGCAATGGCACCCATGTTCTTGTCACGGCCACAAGCCTCGGAGGAGTCGTCGCTAGAGGGAGACACGGCGGTACGGCCGGTAGCATCAGAGATACCGTTCATATTGTCAGTGGCCTTCATGACATCACCGTTATCGAACATGTCGACGAGAACAAAGTTGGGAACGCTGGCCCACTCCTTTTTGCACTCGGTCAAATGCTTGCCCAGCTGGCCATCTTCAGTGGTGTTGGCACTGTTGATAAGGTCGATGTTGGTGACGTCGGGAATGTACCAATCGCTGCCGGTAGAGAGGGACTGGTACTTGAAGTGGTTGGCGAGACTGAGGTAGTTGCTGGAGAGGGCAGCGGAAGCCGAATTAAGGCTCGAAGGGCGGTTCAGGGTGCAGTTGAATCCGGTCAGGGTGGCAACCTCAAAGTTGGTCTCGAAAACGTAGTTAAACTCGGACAGGAGATAGGGGTACGTAGTGCTAGATTTGATGTTGGTGATGAAGCTGACGAGACGGGTCTTGTTCTGGATCATGTTGTTGAGCGTGGGCCAGTCGCCGGTAGCTTCGGTGGACCCGGGGGTGTAAGCGTGGTCGGAAATACCAGAGCTCTTAAAGACGGAGCCAAATTCGTCGGCGCTGGCCTTGTCCGAGTTGACGAGCAAAAGAGTGACAACATCGTTGGAGTTGGAGTTCATCCAGGTATCAATCTTGGCCAACCAGCTCTCGAGGGTGCCAGCATCGAGGAGCGAGCACGAGCTGTGGCACAGCCGCAGGGTGTTGTTCTCCATGTGGACCTGGGCCTGGAGCAGTCGCAGACCGGCGTCGAGGGCATCGGTGGCGTTCTTGAGCTGGTTGCCTGCAGCGGCGATGGAACCGGTACCTTCTCGCAGGAAAGAAGAGCCGTGGGCACCCATGTGTGTGATGTTGTTGTAGTGGCGGCTGCAGAGGGTGGGAGAGTTGTTGCATGCGGTAGCGGCAGTGACGGGTGACACGGCGGCAGCAAAAAAGGCGACGGCGGCAGCGGCGGCGGATCGCGAGAATGAAGGGAGCATCTTGAAGAAGAAAATGTTATGTAGTATTGCTGTGTAAATGTGTCTGTTGTATGGTCTTCTTTTTATGCGTTGCGTGCGCCGTTGGTGTTGGAAGTCGTGTCTCGTCGACGTCTATCCTACAGAATCGTGGAGTAGCGAAGGAAGATGCACAAACGAAAGGAAACCTGTAGTTAAACGAAACGGGAGGCGAAAAAGGGATAGTAAGTAGTAAAAATAATATGTAAACTGGCAAGGAAAAGGACGAGGATATAAAAGTAAATAAATGAATGGATACAGCCCTCTACTGCGACGAGTGGAGCTGAGAGAGCTGGCCCCCGTTACCCCGTGTAGCCCGTGCTTGAAGCTGACGTCGCCCGACCCCGATTTTTTCCCTCGTTTTTGCTCTTTATTCAGAGCATGCAAGAGGCTGTAACCGCGATCCGCGATATGCACTACCAGTCAGTCCCAGTCAGTCCATCCAACCTCCTCCCCCCCATTAGCAGGTGGGCTAGGGACCAAGGGCACCAACCAGGGCCCAGGAGGCGGTTGGCATTTGCACCGTTTGGGCAGATGTGGTCCAATAGCCTTTGTCTTTCGCGCCAGGCGGGAACCCTTTGGAAGAGCATGTCAAAGGTGGGAGGGAGGCTTGTGCTGCGCCCCCGTCACAAACGTCAGCAGTCGATTAGGCAGCCCTGGACCCTTTTTTTGGGGGGGGGGGGGGGGGGGGGGGGGGGAGGCTTGGTGCGCCTGTGCTGTTTGGTTACAGCGATGAAACTACCCCTATTTCATTTTTAATAGTGCGACATGGGGCGACTCAGAGGCTAGCCTACAGCATACGTACTTGCTCGCCTCTGGTGCAAAATACGAGACCAGACCAAGCCCAGGCTTCTAGAAAGAATGAAAGAGATAAAATAAAATAAAAATCCAAAAATAAATTTGCCAACTAGTCACCACCAAGTCTAAAGCCTTCAAAGATCCCACCAATTTCGGCATCGGGTACCGCGACGTTCCCCGTCCATCAGCGGCAAAATCGGAGGTTGGCTGGCCATCGCTATCCTTTGTGTACATGTGCGTGTTGGAAATTGTCCGATGAACAACTGCAGCTTACTTGGTTGCACAGCTGTCGATCCTGATATCCCTGGCGTCATGGATGGGCTAAAAGACGCCCTGAACGATTAAGCTTCCGACTCGCTGGGTGCCCTCGTCGGCCCTAATCATGCAAGATGTGGCGACAGGTACTTTGAGAAATCACAACACTCACAGCACCCAAGCAACAGAGACGCCGTTTCTTCAACCCGTCTCAGTTTAACGGTCCCATGAAGAGATCGACATGGGAAAAACAACCACCACAGCCCAATCGATCCACAAGGCTCCAGCAATGTTCCCTGCCCCTCCAACCCAAAACCTTGAATTTTGGAGGGTACAGTGGCAGGGTAACAAATCATCATGGCACATCCCCAATCCCGTGTTATTCATGGCTTTTCCTCCTCCTGCTCTCCCCATGACCCATGGTGCATCCCCGATGCGGTTATCCCGTCAGCCGCAGGACGCCAAGTGCAAAAGACGGTGCGCACACCAAGTCGCAACAAGTGGCGGCGTGCGCGGCGAGGCAGTGCACCCGGTACAAAGGTACTGTACATAGAGGGCACATGCGTAGGTAGGTACGTACCGCCATCGACGATTTCGCACGTCGTTTTGGGTAATGCTTCTATTTTTATGCACTGCAAGCCGACGACGCCACACAACCACACATTACGCTTCTCGCTACAGGGGGCCAAGAGGGACCATGCAAGTTCCATGCCGAGCCAAGTCGATGTTTGATGTGGATGGCCACAACTACCGAACATGAATTGTCTGGCCATGCCGCGTAGCCCGGTCTAGACCCTTGGCCTTTTTTTTGCTCTCCTCAAACCAGGGCTTACGTTGCCGTGTTTGATGGCGGGAAATCGAGACAAATCTCATTTCACGGTGCAAAATCCCTGAACGTTATCTCAGTGACAACCACACGCAAAACCATCCTCGTCCGCTTTGACAGCCCATGTACCGCAAATTGCACACATCACTCTACTTGCCGCAACTGGGAGTACTGTCATTCATCATTTTGCGTTATTTAATTCTTTCACGATGCCATGCACAGCCAAGGCGTCTGTTGCGTCCACGGCCAGCCTTCATTCCTCACTCCACAAACGTATGTCAATCAGCCCTAGCGAGTACATGTGCAGTCCTGCTTATGTGGTTTTCGTCTCTCCTCCAATGTCTGGTGTCGCTAAACCCCAGCTGTGAGCCTTGGCGTCGTTGCCATCATTGGCGCGCATTCCTATTCGGGGTCATCCGCCAACTTGTTCTCAGCTGCTGCAGCCTCAATTTCCTTAAGCTGTTGTTGGCCTTCCTCCGTCGTCGCATCAATGATTTGCTCCTCCAGGCTCAAAATGTTTGCCTGTCAATGACCAATTAGTTTCCGACATCGCCTTGAAGGAGTAGTGTTTGTGACATACCTCGCCAAACAGCCCAACCAATTCCTCAGCCTCGTCAATCTTCATGTCGCCTAGTACCTTGTTTACCTTGTCCAGCTCGCCAGACTCCAGCGCCTTCTTCATCTCGGGCTTGAATCCCTCAAAAATCTTGCGTGCCTCCTGTTCCTCTGGGTCCTGGCTGTCAGCCGCCGGGACCTTGATTTGAATCACAGTCCCCGGCTCCACGGCGTGCAACTGGATCTGCTCCACGCCTTCCGTCCCCTCCTTGGCACGCTCTGCAATGATTTCCCTTGATCGCGTTCGGATCTTCATAAACGTATCCTGGACATCCTTGTAGAAGACCTGCTGGGCCTGGTGGCCCTTGGTCATGATGCGCTTGAAAAATAGGCCCACGCCGTCCTTGCCCAGAGCACGACAGTACTGAAGGAGTAGCGCCTGGTGCACATATTGGCGTGCAAGATCATCTTTGCTTTCAAGAGCAGCGTCAAAGGCCAGGACGAGCAGACCGTCAGTCTCTCGTTCAATCAGGATCTGAGGGTTCTGCAACAGGAACTGCAGGCTCGACGAGTAATCGTCGGCTTTGATCTGTCCAAACTTTCTAGCCGCAGGGGATGCCTCGACTTCGTCATCGTCGTCCACCTTGACTTCATCCTTTGTAGCTCCAGAGGCGCTGTCAAATTTGGGATTCAGGAGCTCTACCTGGGTAGACTCCTTCTTGTCCGTAGGTTTCGATTTGTTGACGTGCGAGCTATCAAAGCCGGTGTGAATGCCCTCGCTGGTAATTTTCCTGCTCTCCTCCTTCTCCAGCTCGGCCAGCTTCGCCAGCAGATCATTTTGCAGTGCCTTGACCTTATCCTCGTGCCCCTGTATCTCTTCCACCATCGCCTCGTAACGGTTTTCTGGCTTCTTCTCATCCAGGGCCTTGTTAACCTGGTCCAGAAGAGTGGCCATCATCTTGGAATAGCTGGGCAGTTCCTTCTCCTCAGTGTGTACTCCCTCGGGTCGTGGCGGTGGCTGGTCATCCTTGGGGTTGCCGGCCGACTCCATGACAGCCTGGAAGGCTACCTCGGCGGGGTTCCGGGTCGTGGCCTCAGAGGCATGGGCTCGGAGTGACGCTAGGAGCGCAGAGATGCGCTTCATGAGGCCATCGTTGATGATGCGTTCATACTTGAGCGCCTCAATCTGGGCCTTACGCTGCTGGCGTTCCTGGTGGATCTGGGCCTGCTTGGCTCGAATAAAGGATCGCTTGTCGACGTTGGGGTGCACCTCGACGTCGGAGTCGTCACTGAGCTCCAGGGCGTCCTAGACGATCAATGTGTGTCAGCGGCCTCAAGCAGGACAGATCAGGACAGATCAGGACAGGACGCTGCGGCTTACCCATTTGCTATAGTCCACGGGCATCTTGGCTTATGAGGAAATAATTCAGCTTAACAGATGAGCTCTAAAACGGTGATCAAGGGAAAGAGTCTGGTATCCAGAACTCGGGAAAATGCAGGTCTCGATCACCAGTGGAAGATTCTGGACTTGCCCTGAAGCTGTCCATGATGGCGGGGTTCCTAATCAAGCACCACCACTACCTAGGTATGGAGGCTGAACCCCAAGTATTGGCTGAGCCACACCATCTAATGAGCCACAATAGAGCGCCACATGAGAGAGGAAAGGGCGAATTTATTCTCTGATGTTTAAAGTCACAAATAATGGTTGGCGGCAAAATATGCAGCCTATAAGACAGTATGTTTAGGGCTGAAGGGTGGTAAGTTGAAACGGTGTCTGGACAAGAATACCCATTGATGCCGAGGGTCTTCTATGTCATCAAGAGTTTTTAGTGTTGTTGAGGAACACTGGCCATGGAAGAAACGAGCAAGTCCCCCTAGTCTGTCAATGTTTTTATTTTTACTAGAAGATAGCTTTTTATGTAAACCACTAGCCATTACGAAGCAGCCTTGGAGGCTATGATACATCATTTAAAAGAGGAAGGGGGGTGAAACTACCACTCGGGTTTATATATAGAGAGAACAGCACAAGAGTAAACAAACTGATATCGGTGTCGCCATGTAAAAGAGCTTGCTCCATCTGGCCATTCGAGATACACCTCATTGCAGACGGCCACGCCGTACTGGCCAGCAAGCATACAAAACACACTGGCTTACAAAATCAGTGATTCGCAGGTTCGCTAGTCATATGTACAAAGTGAAGTCGCAGTGGAGCATTTCAAGTTCTTGCATTTACAGTTGCGCACCCAAATATAGCGACAACAAGCAGAGCTATAGAGCGATACATTTGGCGCTGGATCATATTAAATTCACTCCTCAGTTCACTCCAGGTGCAAACCCCATCGCTCCATCCGCTCCTTCTCTTGGAATACGCTCGCATTTAGAAACCTCGACGAGTTTTCATGGATGGATCCCTCCAATCAATATATTTCTTTCTTTTTGCATTTACTTGTTGAGTCAGCTATAACATTCCATCCTCTTCCATGCCACAAGCTCACTGCTGTTCCAGACAGCACCGAAAATGGCCTCTATACAAGAACCGGAGTCTTCCGTGAATGGCCAGGCTCCGAAAGTCGAATCTCCCCAAGGAGGGAACCCCCCGGGCGCCAAGGACATGGTCGAGACAAACAAGAAGGATGGTGACAAGACCACCAGGAAGCGCAAGCGCCAGGGGAATGACGACAGCCATGACCTCTCTGCCTCCGACACTGAAGTAAGCTCCAGCGAGAAATAAAGACGCCGGATGTACCGGCGAGGAAGAAGGGCAGGGAAGAAGCACCACCATCAAACCCTCAAAGAACAACTGCAAAAGCTCTTGGACACAATGGTGACCGTCGCCAGCCAATTAGAAGACCGTATGGACCTCGTTGAGGGAGCGTTGCACAGTGCGCTCAGAATGGTGGACGCCCATGATGGCATCATTCACGCACAAACCAAGTGACTCGTTCAGGCAGCTGAAGGCGCCGCCGGATTGGCAGCACTCATAGAAGATCGAGAAGAGTGAAAGGGGCGATCAATGTGGTATAGTATGCGCACATGGCCACTGAGGTCTGCAGCGTTTTATTTCTTTTCCTCTTCAACGGTAGATACGGGCAGTTTTTTATGGTGCCTCGTGGAATTTTAATTCAATCTATTGGGTTGGGCTCAGGAGGACTGACTCCCCGGGGCGTTCAAACGGTGCAAGTCTATCTTTAGCCTTGTCAGCAGCCAGGTGATGCCAAATTCAATTTGTTTTTGCAATTCGAAACGGTCACTGATCGTAATTCAACCCAAATAAAAAAACATCTCTCGAATTCAGACTTTGACCGATCGCAATAGACTGGCCTGACCTCACCAGTTGATTATGCGCACAAAGCCTGCTCAACTCTATCGGAGCTCATATTTTTGGCGTCTAGAAGGCATTGGGGTTAAGGCTTCGTTTAGGGTATTAAAACAAAGTCTCCATTGCAACTCAACATGCCCAATGCATGCATAAGGCTTTCTATAACCTCAACATACTCTCTCGCGAATCAAGTAAGTTCAGGTTCCTATTCCCTAACAATATGCTCACTTATGTATATCAAGTTGCATATTATACCACGCCCTTCTGTCATTCCCTCGCTTCAGGAAACACACACATACAACATCGCAAACCAGGGAATCTTGCACATGCATTGCGCCAACAACAATGGTTCCTGAACTATCCATCTCAGACTTCCCCGGTGAGCTGGATTGGGGCCAAAGGCAGGCCGCGCAGAGGATAATCTCCCGATTCAACGTGCAACGCGAGAGCCTCCCGTTCGACGTGGCCAAGAAGATTGTGCTGCTGGCCAAGGAAGGGCTGCCGCATTGGAAGAAGGCGAGCACCACTTCCCCGGTCCCACACAAGTATTACCGACACATGCATGAGCCCAAGAGCAAGCTCAAGATGTGGCAGCTCCGTTGGGAGAAGTGGTGGGTGCTAGCGGCCATCTACGGGCACACCCATCCACGGGCACACCCATCCGCGCCTCTGGCCGGTCCTCATGGAGTTCCGGAGACGCCTACACAAGGACAATGCCAGCAGCAATATCACAGGAATGCAACATCCCGGCCCAATCCCCGGCTACGAAAGCGATGATGGCAGCTCTGACGGAGATGAGGTCAAAGGGGAAAGCGGCGATGGGGGGGATACCAAAGGAGATGAGGATGAAGCACCCATCACACCACCCTCCAATATTCAAGAAGATAATGATGGCGAGAATGACTGCAACGTTGACGACGAAGATGGGAGCGAAGTCAGCAGCAGAGGCAACGAAGAAAGCGACAATGCAGAAGATCTGAATCATGAGAATCCCGAGCACTCCATTACACCCGACTTGTCCGCGATGATTAAAGAGTCCCCAGACACGGCGCGGGGTCTAACCGCCGCAATCCCATCGACCTCGACCATCAGCGCGACCTTCCCGGGCACGGCCTCGGGGATGCACTGGGCCAATGCGCGAAGACGCCAGAGAATAAAAAGAAGAAAAAGTGGCCCCCCAAGAGAGGCGGCAGCACCGATCATGCGTCATTACACCCAGTGATTTGGTGCGTCGTCTGTTCTCGGCAGAGGCGCGTCTCCTTGCCATCGAGAACGAGCGAAAAGAAGACCAAACCCAGAGCCGAGATCTCGAGTCACAAATCTCTTCGCTCAATGACACCATCGCAGAGGTGCTCGACAGCCAACAGGTCATCAGGTTTCGCTTGAGGAAGCTCGAGTCCCGCGGGAGCAGTCACAAGGAGCTCCTCGCGCTGAGGCGGGCCGTTGATAAAGTGCAAGGCATGGTTGCAATTATGCCTGGAATGAATGATTCATCTCGAAGCCAAGTCTTTTTGTGAGTAGCGATTTGAAGAATACCGCCCGCTTGATGGACAAGCAGGATGCAATATTTATTGGTGGATGCACGTCACGACAAAACGGGAGAACCAAATGGAAACCGCAGCATAACCCCTCTTTCGCAATTGACGCCACGTCTAGATAAACTCGTATTGTGAAAATGCAAACCCGTAGATCCACCAGGATCTCGTCGACATGGATACAAACAGTAGTACTCCTTCGCTAAATGTTCTATTATACAATAAGTAATGTAGGCACTGAGAATCGCCCAAACACCCTTGCCAGTTGCAAGTCGATACTCTCATTTTTACCAGGGGTCCATTAGCAGCTATATGTGCGCTCCCCACCGTCCATTTGGGTGCTAGACGGCCTATGACATGTTCTTCATAAAGTCGTCGAGATCGAAACTCTCCTCGTACTGCTTGTTATCCCACAATTCTCCAAGATCATCAAGCCATGCCTTCTTTCCAGGCTGGCGTAACACGTCACCCGTCTCAATATCCACCATATCCTCTTCTCTTCCTTCCAAGCTGTTCTGAGGCTTGTCTGATATGAGGCTTGGTCCCGAGTCTCCCAGGTTAAATAGATCCAGGATCTGGTCTGTGTCCATTGTGGAGAGACCTGCGTTTTGTTGATTAACAACCGTCGAAGCAACGTCAATCTTGAATCGTTGGAGGCTCAAAATCTTCTCCTCCAAAGTTCCACGGGTAATCAGTCGGTACACATTGACTACCTTCTTCTGACCGATTCGATGAGCTCGATCCATGGCCTGGAGATCTTTCTGGGGGTTCCAATCATGCTCTACGAAGATGACAGTATCAGCACCCGTGAGGTTCAGACCCAGACCACCAACGCTGGTTGTCAACAGAAGAACGTCATATGAAGGATCGCTATTGAACTTGTTGACAATGTCTTGTCGCTTGTTGGCCTCAACACCTCCGTCGAGCCGGAGGTGCGACACCGAGGGGAGCATTTCTTTCAGGACCTTGTTCTGCACCATGTCAAGCATTTCCTTCATTTGGCAGAAGATGAGTGCCCGATGTGGTTTGATAGGTTGGTACAACGGGTCGTTTGAATCTCCTCCCTCGACACCAATACCACAGTCCACCAAGAGATCTCTCAATGCGGTCAATTTGGGTGCATGCTGAGGATCCTCGATGGATGTGTTCTGCTTCCCAAGAATCTTCTGGGTCTCGTCATAGAGGTTACTTCCAGGCTTCATGACCATCGCAGGTGAGTTGCAAAGCTTGCGCATGTATTGCAAGGCCTGGAAGATGTGCTGCTTGGCTTCCTTGTCTTCGCGGCCGGCCTCGGCCTGGATCTTCTTGCCTTGCTTCCTTGTAAAGTCTTCAAAGAGCTTCTTCTGCAAGTCGCTGAGATCACAGTAGTAGTTCTGCAGAATCTTAGGCGGGAGATCATTGAGCACCTCCTCCTTGAGACGCCGGAGCAGGAACGGAAGAACCTGTTTGTGGAGAGCTTCAATGGCGAGAGCTCCGGCCTCTTGTTCCTTTGATGATGCTTTGCTAAATCGACTAGCTGCGATGGGTTTAGCGAAGCGGTCCAGGAAAACCTTTTCCGCGCCCAAGAAGCCAGGCATGAGAAAATCAAACAAGGACCACAATTCCAGAACGTTGTTCTGAATAGGTGTACCAGTGAGAATGAGACGGTGGTTGCTGGCAAGTCTCTTCACGGCTTGGGTGATCTTGGCCTTGGGGTTCTTGATCAGATGACCCTCGTCCAGGACGACATAATTCCAGCTGTGTTTCTCCAAGACTTCAGAATCGTTGCGGCATACGTCATAGGACGTGATGACAATATCAGTTTGCCCAAGTCTGTCCTTCATTGCCTTTCTCTCTACTGGAGGGCCAACATATGCAGTCACACTCAGGAACGGCGCATACGTCTTAATCTCCTGCTGCCAATGACCAGAGAGCGTTGGCGGGCACACAATGAGGGACGGCAGACTTCTAACATCAGGAGACTGGGTTTTGGCATACTCCTCGGAACGCTGATGATGATCACTGGCTACGATGCAGATAGTCTGCAACGTCTTTCCGAGACCCATGTCATCGCAGAGAATACCGTGCAGATGATACTTGTTGAGGAAGTGAAGCCAATTGACACCTTCCTGCTGGTATGATCGTAGTTCAGCCTTGATTGCAACAGGGATCTGGAACTGCTCAACTTTCTTTGGATCAAGGAGCTGGGCAATAAAGGTTCTTTCGCGATCTCTGCCCTTCAACATTTCCTTTGAAAGGCCGGGTGGGTCAGGAATGCCGGTTTCCAGAGGCACAAGCTTGACCAACGTAGCGAAGGAAGTCGTAGCGATAAGACGAATTTCATTGTCCGAGTCACTCATGCGGCCCAGGACAGGCACAATAAGGAAGATGACATATGGCAATATAGCATCACCCATCACAGCAATTAGATGGTAGATAGCCTCAGTAGCACCCTGGCGGAAGTGAAGATCCACAGGGTTGTTAATCGATGGAAGAACCTTTTCCACCAATGCAGTCATACCCTCTACAGTGATAACGCTGCATATGGTGGCTAGACACTTGGCCGCCATGTACCGGAAGACTGAAAGCTCCGAGTGGAGGGCCTTGATGACCAGAGGCATCATCTGCATCACAAAGGGGTGCAGGGCCGGATCAAGGGTCGGTGTCATAGTTCTGATTACCGACATGGCATCAACGATTTCCTGTCCAAACGTCTGCTCAGGATCCTTCGCATCAGCAGGCAGAGCATCAGAGAAAGCCTTGGTCAGAGGCTCCTCCATAAAAATACGCAAGCTAGGCACTGTCTCCAAGAGAGCAGCTCCATAAGTCCTTGACAGAATTTCGAGTGCTTCCTTGGCACCACGTCTGGTGATGCGAGCGGCCTTGGCCTCCCTGGCCCACTTGGCAGCATCGGCATGGTCGACTCTATCTTCCTCCTTTTGCATTGAGAGAACGCAGTCAGCCTTGGTGGCGTGGACAGGGAACTCGGGCGTCTCTGCGACCTCCACGCATGAGAACTTGACCAGGTTTGAAACGACCTTGTCAGCTGGACCTCGTCTGCCCTTCTGGGTGAAGAGCCGGATAAGTCTTGCAATAGTGTCTGCTGATCGGGTCTGGAGCAGTTGGTTCTCTTCCAGTTTGATAGAGTCCATAATACCTTTGATCAATGGGCTGGGCTTTTTGGGCAATATATTCATAGCAACCATGGCACAAGCAGCTGCGGCCCTGATTCTAGTGTCTCGAGCAGCCTTCACGCTCTTGGCTTCTTCAATTGCAGAGACTGTGACATCTCGAGCCTCAGAGAGCTGCTGGCTTGCAATGAGTCGTTGGCCTGGGGACATAGCCTTCTTCAGCTTGTCATAGTCTTCGCCAACACACTTCTCGGCTGTTGTGATTGAGAAGGCGCTCGGACCTGCCTCAGCTTCACCTTGCACAACCACAGGGAGAATGGGTAATTTGCTGTGGGACACCTTGCCGTGGTCTCGGAAGAAGTGGATCAGCTGCTGACATTGCGTTCGGACACGTTGGATAAAGTTGACGAGATCCCTGTAGCATGCCGGGCGTTCCGACTCCACGATGCGCTGAAGGTTTTCGGCGTATCGGGAGTTATCACCTCCGTCCCGACAGTTCTTTGCGTATTCGTCGATGACGGCACATGCCGTAAGCTGTGTAGAGGAAAATGCGGACGAGAGACCAGGAACAAGGAGTGCGTCATAGTCGTCGAGGTTCTTCACGGGGACCGCGGCCATGATCAGACCCATCGCCCTGGCAGCAAACACGCGTGAACGAATCAGCACATCCATGCCGACGAGGTCGACATCGCCCTGCATCATATGACCATCCACATCGTGTGTTAAGCTATTCGTGGGAACATCCTCGACCTTGGTGGATTTTCTTCGGCGCTTAGGCGCCCGATCAGAGCCATCAGGCGAAGAGGGTTTTCTTGGGGTTTGTTGAATGATACCTGGCATAGTATAAGTGCCACCTGACGGCTTCTGGAAGAGGGTGGCGTTCATAGGGATAGGGTTGCGGGAGACACCAATCGGGTGTAACGTCAGCTGCATCATGGCGTCAGTATGGGCGGCAAACTCGTCGGCAAGAACCTCGGGCTTCTTCGCCAGACAATTAACCAAGGCCGACCAGAGTTCCAACGACATGTTGAGAGCGTCTTTGTCTCTCTCGACGAGCATGTTTTGGAATATCAATCTCAAAATCCTGCCGTTTAGCCAGCCCTGAGATGTTTCCTCGCCGAGGTTGGCGAACGTCAAGAGAGCCTTCAGCACCGCAAGGCGGACCGAGGTGATGGTGTGCCGCAAGAAAGGATAGAGGCGTGGAACAAGAAGCGTGAAAGATCGTTCCTCGTCCTGAGCAGCCGATGTCTTCATGGCCTCCAGCACCTCGGGGAAACCGCAGAGGGTGGCGAGAAGGTCCATGATTCGGCCGGTACTGGCGCTCAGGTCGTCACCCAGGTTGGAAAGACTCTCCCAGATAATATTTACGAGGCCATCGAGCTGTGCGGGTCTCATTGTGACAAACTCTTTGGCCATAGGGATCAGGGTTGCTGCACTGACGGAGCGAACATCATCATCCATGTCGCCCAAACCCTTCATCACAGCTCGGATAACACCATCAATCATGTCACCGTCCTGTAGAAGCAAGTCCTTGCGGACTGCCACCACATACCTGAGACCAACCATGCCACCGTGGCACACGGCCCAAACCGGTCGTTCGAGTTTCAAGTCTTCCTGCATCACCATTCGAAAGAGGATCTGGTAGGTGCTATAGACTGATGGCGAAGGAAGGTGCTTGAGAACGGATCCAAGAGACTGACCGATAGTCTCTCTGATGGGAGCCACCGATGTGTCAGAGCTATAATCTGTGAAGCGATCCAGCATGAGAACACAACAAAGACGGCAGGCTAAATCGTCAAGCCATTTCCGGTTGAGAGCATCGTTTTCGCCTCTGGGTTTTGAGCGTATCCTTCCAGCGCCTCCACCATGCACACGAATGACCTCCCTCAAACCCATGGCAGCCCCATGCCGTGTTTCCCAAGACGGGTCGAATAAATCCACCTTGAGGAAATCGCAAAGCCTTTCGTAGGGCCACTCTGAACCTTCCATCGAATCTTCAGCCTCAAGTTCCGACTTGATAGGGATCACAGGGCCCTTGAACTCGCTGACTACTTTTGTTTCTTCGTCAACATCAGCAGGTCGGTCGAGGTTGAAGTAATCATTCATTTTGCCATTTTTCTTGGACTCCCCGTCGGCTGTTGAGTCGTCTGCAGGGGGGTCGGATCCCGCATTCACTGATCGTCGGACTGATAAATCGCCGAAGCCACCCTTACCCTGCGATGCCTTCATAGCCTCGCGCTTTCGTTTTCGTTTTAAGACATTGAGTTGTCTTGAGCTCAACCCTGACTCTTCAGGTGGCTGACTCTGGCCAGCTGCGCCATCGGTCCGACCCACACCATTCCCATTGCTGACGTCCGCAGGTGTCATGGGCGCGGGTTCGTTACTGATCACAGCCATTTCCTCATCTTCGAACCTTCTGCCCAAAAGGCCCAACCGGCCAATCAGGGTCTTTTTCTGGTGCTCCAGGCGAGCCTGTGGGTCAAGCGACGCAAGTCCATATTCGATGCCGCCACCTCGTAGCAGCTCGCGGCCGTATTTTAGAATCGTATCCACATTGAGCGCTTCCAATTTGAAAAAGTCGTCGTTGGATAAATTCACATGCTTGTCCTCTTCCTCTTCTTCTTTCTTTATATGGCCATTCTCGGCAACGGGCTCTTCTTTTTTGGGCTCACCGGGCGGGTCTTCGGAATTGGGGTCGTAGACGGATGCATTTTCTACAATTTTTCCAATTGCTGACGCAGCAGTCCTTCTCGTCTCCCATTCTTTATGGCGCAGATATGGTACTACGCGGGAGAGTAGGTTAAATAATTCATCGGGGTGTTGCTTCTGCCAGTCGGCGAGTTGGTTGACAGCAGTGTCTCGAATTAACCTCGTACTTCCCGTCTCGAGGATACTGCAACTGGTCAGTAAGGTGTTGACGGGGGTGAGGGCAATGATAGATATCTCGCTTTCTCTGCTCGCGACGGCAATGGCACAGCGGGATAAATCTATGTAAGTGGAATAAACTCACGTGACGAGTCTGTCGAGTCTGCTAGTAATGTTAGCCACCGTTAGAGATGTTGGCTGTGGGGAGGGATGAATGCGTACCTTGATGCCATCTTGTCTTGGGTCTGAGTGTGTCAACAATCCCAACACTCATGGCATTTCGATCTCTGCCATACTATGTTAGTCACTGTCGGTAGTCGCAATTTTCAAAAAAAGGTATCAAGCCCCGGGCGAGGCCGGGCCATGGCATGCCATTTAGTACCCAGCGGCACGGGACCGTGTAGCGCGACGCGACGGGGTGCAGTGGGGCGCCGGGACAGAGATGCATGCATCCGATACCCAAAAAGGATGTGTATCTCGGACGCGGACGGCCATCAGCGCCTGGCTCCCCACTGGCCGCGCAAGGAATTCAGGGGACCTTCGAGAATGGCTGTGATGGAGAGCCGCAGACAGCGATGAAAGCCAGGGTGGCTGCTTCATGAGCGAGGCGTCGGCGCCATGAAGTAGGCATGACGAAGGTGGAAGCGTGGGCAGATGCAAATGTGGGGGCAAAGCCTCGGGGTTACAGGAAGAGACGGATGAAAAGAAAAAAGATCGGCTGGCGCGCAAGGGCGCCGAGATGACTTACCTGAGATGGGATGTGGTGCAGCGTCGTTGAGCTCCAGGGACAGGGTGCCGTGCACCGCAGGCAGGCTAGAGACCCAAGTACCTAAGCACTGACTAGAGAGTCCCAGGCCTCGTTTCGCAGGTCAAAGCAAAAGACAGCTCCTGTCTGTGTCTAATGCGCAAGCGGCATGGACGGTGAGATCGGCAGCGTGCGCGGGAGAGAGATGGGATGTGACTTGATTTGATGCGACAGAGGCAATGGGATGGGAATAGCGATGCGCCGCGATGCGATACGATGCGATGCGACTGCGATGCGATCTGACGGGGCGAAGTACAGGTTTGGGTTCTGGTGTTCGGGTAATATGGGAACAGGTTGGTGACGTTATTTCCTGTGCGGACCCCGGTTGACCGGGTTGCGGAGGTTGAATGGCCTGCCTGGGGCCAGTTTTGGCGATACTGGTGGCCTGGTGGTTGCAGGGCGGGCGCCGCACATACGAGAGTCGCGCTGAGTATAAGTGTGCGGGAGGGCCTGGGTGAGCGCGGCCGT
Source organism: Calonectria henricotiae (assembly GCA_020623695.1). NCBI lineage: Eukaryota > Fungi > Ascomycota > Sordariomycetes > Hypocreales > Nectriaceae > Calonectria > Calonectria henricotiae. The sequence goes on from JAHVYB010000239.1 coordinate 19,227, forward strand.
CGGGGGAATAAGAAAATAGCAGCAAGGACGACAAGAAGAAGAATAGAAATCCCAGAATAAGATATATTGCCAGCAATCAAGCACGCCCGCGACAATGGCTGATGCAAATGCGATGCGATGCGATGCGATGTGATGCGATGCGATGCGATGCTCCTGGAACCGACGATATGTGCGTGGCGGGCTTTGGAGCTGGAGCTGGTGGTGCTGGAGCTTCGGGCTGGAGCAGCTTGCTGCGTGGTCCCGGTGCCAGCTGGGAAAATCGGGGTGGAGGGCGGCCGGACATTCATATGTGTTTGGTTGTATTTTTATACACGCGGCATCGAGGGCCAACGGTTTCCCTTCCTGTGCTCGCCTAATTTCCCTCTTGCTTTGCTAGCGTCATTTCTGGGGCCCCTGCTGGCTGGCTGGTCTTTTTTTTTTTCTTCCCTTTCGGCCCACTCCACGCTCGCTCCACTGGGGCTTGCCAGCTTTGGGGCTTGCCAGCTTTGGGGCTTGCCCACTGGGGCTTGACCGGCTCGCTGGCCTCTCAAGCTCTCGCCCAGTCATCCACCAGCCTCAGGGTGGCCCTTGCGTGCGAGATGCGCACCACTCGAGGCTCTCTTGGGATTGGCACTCCGCGGGACCCTGACGAGGCCAGCCTTTTTTTCCCCGAATGCTGCCATTTGATCAATTAGAGCCCTTTCTTATTTTTCCTTTTTTCTTGTATCAGCCGTCTCAGGGCCCGCTGATTGGCCGCCGCCCCGTATCTTTCCTTGTTTGGACATCCAGAGACAAATCTGACCCATACCAGTGGTACTGCCCCATGCGGCTTGCTTACCCTTTTCCCATTAAGTTGTCGGTCGGCATGGTCGGTGCCTACAGTCCGTCCCTGCTGAGGCACCAGAGCAACATCATGCATCTCGATCGCCACCACCTACCCTGAAGCCTCCGATCCTACTGCATCTTCATCGCCATCCTCCAATGGTAAGCATTGGATGTCTTTTGTTTTGTTTTTTTTGGCGGGTATGGCTTACTCATGCCTGTCTACTTCTCATCTACTAGGGTTCTACTGTTTTTGTTTCGGGTTGGGTAGCGCTGGCGGATCCTGTTCCTCCCCTCAGCGCCAATCCACCTGCTTCATGCTTCATGCTTGGTGTGCCAAATTCAGCCGCCAAGTTGCCCATCATATCGTTTAGCCAGGCATTTCTGCAGCGCGATAACTGTCACCTCGCTAGCCCACTATTTTTACACCCAAAATACACGCGGAAACATGCCATATAACACATACGGCTCCAAAAGGCGGTTCTAACTTACCCTCCCGCAGATGTACTTCATCCCGTTCACCATGCACCTAGTTGATCGCTGGCCCTTTCTGCAACCCCACCCTTTCGGAAACACATGTCAAGCCAATATAGATGGGCCGTGATTCGACTGAGTGTCTCTCACGCGACATGCACAGTGCCATGGGTCGGCTCCGGCTTACCAGTACGGGGTTGTTGTGCACTGAAGTCGGGTGCGATGTTTGCAACGTGTCGCTGGGCAAGGCATACGACGTAGTCATAGCAGGGCCAAGACTATATTCTGTACAATGCCAAACGACGATGGCTTGACCACGGTGCATTATTAGGGCGGAAAATACCGATGGTGGATCAATCGATGCAAGAACAAGATGGTACAGCTCTAGGCCCCTGTGCTAGGCCCTGCCCGCCAATCTCTGGCCTGATTCACCAATCCGAGGCAGAGGCGGAAAAACGCCATCGCCGCCGGACCTCTTCGTCCCCGATTTATTTGTTATTTGTTCTAAAATGAACCCCGCGGCGCTAGAGATGGAAATGCAAACTGCCCATACCAGAGAGATACCGTCATGTTTCAAGGGTAACAAGTAGACTCGGTACCGCTGCCGCCGCATCAGACCTTCTTCCCGTTTAGGTTCTGTAGACTGTGTCGTGTTGTTGCGGTGGCTTGACTACGGCGTGGGCCGATATAAACTGATTCATAAATGTTCAAGTGGCTGCTAGCCTTCCGATGCTCTTGTACAAAACCAGACGTAGGCGTCACGCCACCATTCATCAGCTGTGACGGCCTGTAGGACTCGCGGTGGTGTGGCGATGATGGTTGAAGCTGCCCGCTGCCCAGTATTATAGCCCCAAACGAACGCACCATCCAGGCCAGGGCTTGAACCTCACGAGGCAGGCTAGACTTGCTGCCCAGCGTAACGATGATGTCGTTTGATGATTATCTCATATGCCAGATTTTGATGGACGCACGACAAGGTCCTGTATTCCGATCGCCGACAGGGGTCCAAGTCTAACTACGGGAGACCAAGCTTTTTGCGACAGCCAGAGCATAGAGCACGGGCCAGCCCATATACCTGCCGAGGGCTTGAAGGTACCTACCTAGGTACCTAGGTACCATAGAAACCGGTGGTATATTGCCGCCTGATAAACAAGGCACTAGCCCACGTCGCAACCACACCTGCAACGCGAAAGCCCACTGATCGCGGTCTCCAGGGTCGACGCGTCGAATCGCATCAATTCGCATTCTCGAGGCAAAAAACCACAGACAAAGTCGAGACTGTGCCGTGTCTCGCAGACAAGCTCTCTGACCCCTCGCATGTTGCGCAAAAGCGCCGGCGCAGCCCATCATGTATATCAAGCAGATCATCATCCAGGGCTTCAAGAGGTACGTCGCTGGCGTCGTCCCGCATCACCACCTTCATCTCCTCGCTCTTGCGCAATCCCCCGTCGCTCACAACCGTTTGCAGCTACAAGGAACAGACCGTCATCGAGCCCTTCTCGTCCAAGACCAACGTCATCGTCGGCCGCAATGGCTCTGGAAAGAGTAACTTCTTCGCGGCCATCCGCTTCGTGCTCAGCGATGCCTACACCCAGATGAGTCGCGAGGAGCGACAGGGTCTTCTCCACGAGGGATCGGGCTCTGCCGTCATGTCCGCCTATGTTGAGATTATTTTTGATAACAGCGACGACCGATTTCTTACTGGAAATAAAGAGCTCGTCCTGCGCCGTACTATCGGCCTAAAAAAGGACGAGTACTCAGTCGACCGCAAAGTTGTCACCAAGACCGATGTTATGAACTTGCTGGAAGCTGCAGGATTTTCGCGATCGAACCCGTATTACATTGTGCCTCAGGGCCGAGTCACCGCCCTCACCAACATGAAGGAGTCTGATAGATTAAACCTGCTCAAAGAAGTCGCCGGAACTCATGTTTACGAACAGCGTCGTGCCGAGTCGCTTAAAATCATGAACGAGACGAACAACAAGAGAGAAAAGATTGATGAGCTCCTGGAGTACATCAAGGAGCGACTAGACGAGCTTGAAGAAGAAAAAGAAGAGCTGCGAGGTTTCCAGGACAAGGACCGTGAGAGGCGATGTCTTGAGTATGCCTATCACCATCGAGAACAAGTCACCATCCAGTCCGCCCTCGAGGATCTGGATTCCGCACGGCAAGACGGCCTCGACTCTTCCGACACCAGCCGACAAGAGTTTTTGGACGGTGAAAAGGTAATTGCCAGACTTGACGCCGAAATCCATACGCTCCAGAGGGAGATGGAGCTCCTGCAAATTGACCGAAGGCAATTGGAAGAGGACCGACGTGACAGCGCCAAAGCCCTTGCCAAGGTTGAAATGAAGGCGAAGAACCTGAAAGAAGGACAGTCCGCCCTCGAACAAACCCGACAGCAGCATGCTGCTGATTTGCATACTGTCCAGACCGAGTTTTCTGCCAAAGAGAATGAGCTGTCCACTATTTTGCCACAATACAACCAGGCAAAGGTATCAGAAGATGATATAAGACAGCAGTTAGACACGGTTGAAGCATCCAGATCTCGACTGTTTGCGAAACAGAGCCGAGGCTCTAGATTTAGGAACAAGAATGAACGCGATGCATGGCTTCGTCAGGAGATCAGCGAGCTGGAATTGACTATCAGCACTCAGAAGGCCAATAAAATCGACGCCGATGAGGAAGTGGCGAGGGTACAGAAATCTATTGCTCAGACTGAGCAGGAAGTTTCCGATCTGCGTTCTCGATTGGCCAACTGGAACGGCGAGAGGGCGAGCCTTGCTGACGAAGCGACGAGGGCTCGCGATTTACTAGATAAACTCAACGACGAGCGAAAATCTGTCAGACGTGAAGATGACAAGCTCAACTCAGTCATCTCCAATACTCGACAAGAGAAGGAGAATGCCGAGCGTGAATTGTCGCATACCATGGACGGAGCTACTGCTCGAGGTTTGGCGAGTATTCGGCGACTTAAGCAGGACCGAGATATCCCGGGAGCCTATGGAACGCTAGCAGAGCTCCTCGAAGTGAACGATGCATACCGACTTCCGGTCGAGCAGATTGCTGGCGCCAGTCTCTTCCATTACGTCGTCGACAATGCAGAGACTGCCACATATCTGGCTGACACTCTCTTCAGGCAACATGGCGGTCGTGTTACTTTTATGCCCCTGGCTCAGCTCCGGCCTCGTAAGATGAACCTCCCGAGGTCAAACGATGCTGTGCCCCTTTTGAGCAAGATCACTTATGATCCCAAGTTCGAAAAGGCCTTTCAGCAGGTGTTTGGTAAGGTAGTTGTCTGCCCCAACTTGACTGTCGCAGGTCAGTATGCCAGGAGTCACGGCGTGGATGGAATTACAGCGGAGGGTGATACTACGAACAAACGAGGTGCAATGACCGGTGGTTATATCGACCCCCGGAAGTCTCGACTCGAAGCTGTCCAGGCGGTCAACAAGTGGCGAAGTGAATATGAGAGTCTGATTGCCCAGTCCCGCGAAATTCGCCGGCAGGTTGAACTCAAGGACCAAGAAATTACGGCTGCCATGTCCGAAGTGCAAAAATTCGAGCAGCGGCTACGCCAAGCTGATGATGGATTTGAGCCCTTGAAACATGAGCTACGAAACAAGGCTGCCCACTTGGAGAACGTACGGGCTCATCTTGACGCGGCTATCAAGCGCCGAGATGCGGTTGAGAAGAACATGAACGGATTCATGCAGGAGGTTGCTGCTCACGAGGCTGAGGTTGGAACCGACTTCAAAAAGAGCCTGACAGCAGCGGAGGAGAGTCAGCTGGAGGAACTCAGTGCCAATGCCCAAGAGCTGCAAAAACAGTGGAACGATGTCAGCAGGTCTCGTCGAGAACTTGAGCGACGAAAGCAGCTTCTGGAAGTCGACCTTCGACAAAATTTGCAGATGAAGTTGGACCAACTTAACAGCCAAGCGTTTGAGAACTCTGCATCTGGTTCTGCAGCAGGTGGCTTGAAGGAGTCGCAAAGGGAGCTAAAGAAGGCCCAATCTGCACTCAAGTCTGTTGAATCAATCCTTCAAGAGACTGAAGTTAAGATGGATGATGTCCTGCAACGCCTGGAGCAAATGGGCACTGAAAAATCGCAGCGGGAACAGACCCAGCAAGAACTCTCTGCTAGAATTGAGAAACAACAAAAGAGGATGGACAAGAGTCTCCGACGAAAGGCCTTGCTTACGACGCAAGCTGCGGAATGTGCCAAGAACATCCGGGATCTTGGTGTTCTCCCCGAAGAAGCCTTCGATAAGTATGAAAATATGGAGGCCAAGACTGTAAGTGAAACTCTGAAAAAATCCACCACAACTTACAAACTGACATGGTTATGCAGATTACATCAAAACTCAAGCGAGTGAATGAAGCCCTAAAGAAGTACAAGCACGTCAACAAGAAGGCGTTTGAGCAATACAACAACTTCACCACTCAGCAAGACCACTTGATGAAACGTCGAAAGGAGCTTGACGATTCCCAGGCCTCGATTGAGGAACTCGTGGAGCACCTTGATCGTCGTAAGGATGAGGCTATTGAACGTACATTCAAGCAAGTGTCGAAAGAGTTTTCCACCATCTTTGAAAAGCTTGTCCCGGCTGGCCACGGCCACTTGGTGATTCAACGAAGGACCGACCGTCGCGTAGAGCCTGAGGAGTCGGAGGATGAGGGTGGCCGCGGAGCTGTTGAGAACTATGTTGGCGTTGGCATCAGCGTTTCTTTCAATTCAAAGCATCTGGATGAGCAGCAACGAATCCAGCAACTCAGTGGTGGTCAAAAGAGTAAGTCACATCCATTCCCCTTTCTCATGACACGTTTAACATTATATTGCAGGTTTGTGCGCCCTTTGTCTGATCTTTGCGCTCCAGCAGACCGAGAGCAGCCCCATGGTCATCTTCGATGAAGTAGACGCCAACCTGGATGCCCAGTACCGTACTGCTGTCGCAGCCCTTCTCGACTCCATCTCCAACGAGGCGGGAACACAGTTCATCTGCACCACCTTCCGACCGGAGATTGTCCATGTCGCCGACAAGTGTTACGGTGTGACCTTTAGAAACAAGACCAGTTCTATCAACTGTGTCAGCACCGAGGAGGCCCTCAACTTTGTCGACGGTCAGGCGAAACCCACTAACTAGTACACTTGTCCGGTTCAGGGATGTAATCTGGGTTGTACGTAGCAATACGGACGGGAGGAAACCGGCGTTGCGGGGTTTAAGACGATTTATGCGGTAACGAATGTGTTTCTGGGTGCTGTCTTGTCTTGTTCTGGTAGACGAAGGAGAAAGAGTACGCTGCTTTATGCCACGTCGCGTACCGAGATAAATACCTATTTGTATCAACAAGCCAGAATCATGGGTTCAAAATAGTTGGGTCATGCGCCGCGATGATAACAGGGCCATACTTTGCTTCTCTACGTTTGTTATTGTTGTGCTTCATCTCGCTGCTCTATGCGATGGTATTTACCCATGGGACATGAGCAACACTTGTCAAGTAGATGGCGTATGTGCCATACACGGTTTTTGTTTTCATTTCTGAAGTATAATAATACATGCATTAGATGGTTGAAAAAGTAGCCCGCCTCAATGCTTGTTACAACGCTCTACCTTGTGTGATAATATTAAGCCTGGTATTATATTGACATTTTGTTAGCCTCAACTTACTGCTTCTCTGGTAACAAGCTTCTGGCAAACTGACCATGTGGCAGCACCTGTGGTTCCAAACTTCTATGTGGCTCTGGACTAACTATCAAATTCAGAACCTGGAATGCGCGCTCGAAACTTTAGGATACAGTTTAGAGGCAATTGCATTTTCACACCAAGACCAACATGACGGAAGCATGGTTCCCGCAGGAGTCATTGAATTTCTGTACAGCAAGTATACATGATAATTGTACACGCAGCACCCCGCATGCTGCTTTATCTTTCCTGTGTTTCCCTTTTGTTTTTTTCTTCGGAGTGTTTTTATTTTTATTTTTACCTGTCTGCCATCATGTTGCGTACGCTTTGGAAGTACTCGGGAGCAAGCTCCTTTTCAAGCTCCTCGCGGGTCAACCACTTAAAGTCAGAGTAACCAAAGCGGTTTCCACTAAGGTCAGCCTGGCCAGCCATAATGCGACCCTTGATAAAGAAGGTTTTATCACCCTTCTTCTCGACAGTACCGTCAGCCTTGACGACGGGCTTAGTGACGACGTGAGCAACAGGCACGCGACCAACAATCCAAGTGTTCATGTTGACACCGGCAGCCTCGTCCAAGGTTCGCTTGGCGGACTGTATACCATGTTAGCTGCATGCTATTTGGTGGGCTTTCAACGAAATCACTGGTCAATTTATTTTTATTTTTTTAGCTTACCTCGTGAAGGTTCTCGTCCTTGGTGATGATATCAGAAGGGAAAACCCATCCCTCCTTGCCCTTGACAACCAGGTACAGGGTTCGCTCAAGCTCACGATCTAGACGGCGCACATCACCGGTCTTGTCAGCCTCAGTGGTGCGGCTGGCAGGAGGGTCGACGGGGACGATATCCTGGGCCGAGATGACTTCAGCATCGTCACTGACTCGGGCCTCGGCATCCTTGAGCAGAGCCTGGACAATGCTCTCCTGGTTGCTCAGAGTATCGCCAACGCGGAGTTCGTCATCCCATGCCTTGGAGCTCTTGCCATTGTAGACACCAATCTCCTTGGCGACAGTTCCCTGACGCTCTTGAACCTTGAGATTCCAATCGAGGCGGCGGGCCGTGTCGGGCTTGTAGTAGATGCTGGTGATGAACGGGGTGTTGAGACGCTCTTCTAGGCGCTTCTGGTAGAAGAAGAATGTGTTCTCAAAGGGGTGCAGCTTGCGCGTGACAAGTGGTGGGCGTGTTAGGATCATGCCCGAGTGGACATCGTACGGCGGCGGCGACGGTGGGGGTTTCGCAGCAGCGGATGTGGATGAGGCATCGGCAGCGGCAGCCGAGTAGAGACGGGCAGAGATTCTGGAAAAAGGCGAGGAGGAGGTTATGACGGAGGAGGATGCGCATCGGGCGCAGAGATTGGGGTATGCTGTGGCGGACAATGGTGTCAGTATTGTGAAGATGACCTTCTCATAACCCACACGATTAGGGCGAGCGACCCAATTGGGCAGCGCAAGCCGTTTGGGACAACTTACTGGAGAAGGCGGCCTTGACGGCACGTCCGCCCCTACTCGAGGCAGCCATTGTATTGTGGGGGGTGTGTTGGTGGTAGACTCCCAGTGTACTGAATGAGCAACACAAGAGAAGCTGGTGATGTTAGGGGCCCTCGAACTTTTTCCATGCTGAATGGGCGAGTTGGCGGTACGTACCTGCAAGCAATGCTGATTGGACAGCGCAGTGAGGCTTCCTATTATGTCAGCTTGAAGCAAGCACTGCTCTAGTTGCCTGATTCCTCAGGCCAAGATACCCACAACGGCTCCATGGTATATCTAGGTATCCAGCTCGGGCCCTGTTTCTTTCCTTTCCTTTTTCTTTTCTCCTCAAGGCACCATTTTCCTTATCGTCATGACCTGTTTCCACCTCCAGAACGTCCTGATCATTTACGTGTGCCGAGAGTAACTCGCAGTCTTTTCGCTAGCGGGGCCTGCAGGAGGGGTTTTCCTTCTTAATTTTCTCCCACCGGGTTCTGTTAGATAGATACTGCTGACATTTCTTCGTTTTAATGTTCTGGTCTCCATTTGAGCTGAGGCCAAGAACCGGTGCTGCATTCAAAGCGCCTCGATACCCCCACGGCGGATTCATCTCCCAGTGGTTTTTTTCTTCTTTTCTACTATCGCCCAATCGTGACGCGCCATTGAATGTTTTTGACTGCTTTGGGACGCCCAGGCACTTGATATTCCGACCATGCGGCCCTTCTGAGCTTTTATTCGGCCATCATCTCCCTTGACCAAACAAGAGAAATGTCGCCGGTAGAGGCTCCGTTAATCGTCAAGCGTCGTCGGCTAGACGCAGCCAAGGTGCCTCGTCCCAGCGTCACTGTCACTATCATTTGTACGCGCACATGTCCAAAGACTACTGCAGCTAGCTTGACGCAAATGCCGCGCCGTATCTGAATTTCCTAAACCCCAGGCCTCGCTGGCCTGCCAACAGATATTTAGACAAAAAACTACCTACAGGTTGGAGCCCGAAACATATGGCTCAAGACAAGATGACTAGACCTGAAAATGTAATTCGATCCGACTCCAGCACAGCACCTCGCTACCAAACAAAGAATATTGTTCCCCGTCAAATGATGCTGGGTATCAAACCATGTGGACCGCCCGATAATCCATGGAACGCCTGGTAAATCAATTCCCGCTCGCTGTCTCTTTTGTGTGATCAATCAAGCCTGAAGCTCCGCAACGGCCTGGGCTACCTCTTTACTGGCGCGCCTTTCCCAGGACTGGCGTGCTTCGTTGTTTAGCGACGACGCGTTCTTGACTTCGTCATAAAGTTTCCTCGAGATGTCTCGATTGATGGTGGCATACTGCTCCGTGGTCAATTTCTGAGCTCGCCAGTGCGGCCTCAGGGCACATTTGACAATGTCGTTGATGCTTTTCTTTTCTTCCTGTGTCATTGCCCATCTCGTTGGAGATTGATGAGGCTGCGGTTGCTGCTCCTCCTTCTGCGCCGGAACCTGGTGAGGGTGACGCGGACGAGGCTGGCGCAGTTCGAGTGGGCGGCCTTCGGACCTGCTGGGTCGTGATTCGGAATCACTGAGATCACTCTTGATGCGAGTTGGGGAATAGTTTGCTGGAGGATACCTGGGCTGAATGTGTGTGCTGAGAGATAGGGTCGGAGAGGTTGGACGACCGCCTACGCTAGGCAGTGGGGGTGGGGTGAGTGAGAGTGCACGAGGGCTGCTGAAGGGCGAAATAGCTGGCGAGATTGCTGGCGACGACGCATCTGGTGGTTGTCGCTGCCCATTGATGGTTACTGTTGTCTCATCTTCCGATATTGCGTTTGGCTCGAGCTCCTTGAGAAGAGAAGAGACAAGAGGAGGGCCAATATCGCCTCGATCCTGCACGCCGTTTCTCGAGGTTCCGTTGATGGCTCGTAGTGTTGAAGGCCCAGCCGGCGCGGGGGATGACATGGAGCTTGAGCCTTCGCCATTGTGAGTCGGTAACCGTCGCGTCCTGGGGCGCTTGAGTTTGCGTTCTGGTTCCTGAACTGGCTCCCGGGGGGATCCCGTCACTGATCGCACCTTGCGCTTTCGAGTGTTGGTGTTTGTGCTTGGATCTTCGGCTTCGCGTGCACGATCGAGTGCACCCCAGGCTCGTCTCTCGTCTCTGGTTTCCTCGATAGGTGGAGGAGGAGGTTGCAAGCGCTCACTAATAGCCGGAGGAATATTGTTGGCAAAAGCGTCACGAGCGCCTAGGCGATGAGCAATGTCCATTCGTTGCTGCCATCGCTCAAGCTCCCGGCGACCCAGTTCCTGGAAACGCCGATACTGCTCGAGCTCCTCGTCCTCCTCGTCGTGGTTATCAAGGTCCAGCTCGCTCATCTCGTAGAACCGACCGGAGAACTGACCCCAGGCGCCCTGCCATTCAACGTTGCGAGCCTGGCGACGGGCCCTCCTGAGGCGTGCTCTTGTCCTGACGTGGTATCCCCGCACACTTCGAGGATTTGGTCGTCGGATAATTTGGGGACGCGGTGTTCGGTCGCCTTCTGTAGCCTCTGGTTCTTCTGTAAGTTGGAAGAGGTGAGAACACTCCATGCAGTACCAGTCGCCATCGGGAACGGCCTCGAGACCAACGCAGTGGGTATGGTATGCTGCATCGCAGCTGTCGCAAAGAAGGAGGACATCCTCGCCTTCAGCCGAGTTGCAGACGGGACAAGGGTTGTTCTGCTCCTCCTCCTCTTCGGGGTTCTCCCCTAACCATTGTTGCACGTCGAACTCGGCGACTTGCTTCTTGTCTTGGACATCGTAGGTAGAAATGACGGTGCCTGTCGTAGAAAAGTAAAGGGATCAGCGGATGGACACATGCATGAGGTAGGGACTAGGCAGCTTACCGTCGACACCGTTATACACGCGGACGGAATGGAAGGGATTGCGGCAAATGGGACAGGTATTGGTCTTTTGAGCCCAGGATCGAATACATGCGTCATGAATAATATGATTGCAGCCGTCGAGGGCGGCAACAATGTTGAGATAGCTTGTGTCGTCGCTGCTGTCTTCGCCGTTGATATCGGGGGCGGTAGTGGCGGGTACCGGGACGGCGTCACCAACACCATTGAGACTGACATTGGCACTGGCACTGGCACTACTCCAACCACCACCCGTGTCGTCAGCGTCCAGCGACGAGGGGTGTGGTAGGGGATCCAGGCATATAATGCACTGCTCTGGTTCAGACATGATGTCGAAATCGATAATACAGACTGGAACTTGATGGAAACATGTAAAAGAAATCGGGCGAGAGGGGGATTCGAGGGCGGGCGTGGGAGCGGTGGTCGGATGGCGACGGTGGGCGGTTTCTGGCCTGGTATGGGTGGTGATGTATTAGTGGACGGGCTGGTACAAGACGCCTGGAGAGCCTGCTGGGAATTTGAAAGAGGAAGAGTTGAGCAGCGGGCCTCAGAGGCGGTTTTCGCGCATGTTAGGGGACCTGGAGGGGGCCAATCAGGGGGGGCTCGGAGGCCCGGGGTATCGCCACGACCCTGCCTTGCAGCGTCCGCGCCTGCGCCTGTGCCTGCGTTGCTTGTACTTGGGAGCTGGCTGGCTGGCAGCTGGGTCCCGTGAACAATCGATAGCTGACAGACCCAGGCAGCGTCCCGACGACAGCGCTTTTGGCACCGGGCCGCCAATCCTTGGAAAGGGAAAAGTTTTGGGACCAGATGTTGAGCCTGGGGGCCTGGGTCTTGGACTTGCACGAGTGTATTTGATTATGCACTCCTTCTGCCTGGTGGTTTCAAATACGTACCTAACGTTGCTGTGGTTTCTTCTTCGTCTTACTTCTTATTTTTCTTTTTTCTTTTTCTTTCCCCGACCGTCTCTTGCAGTTTCTGTATCGGGATATGCGCGCACGTGTGCATAAATGTGCGTGTGCTCTTGTGTATGTATAGGTTTGAAATCCCCAATGTGGGATTGATGGATGGCTGAATAGATGAATGGGTAGATGGGATGTGGATGTGGGTGTGAATGGGGATGGGGATAGGACGCGGAATGGCGCGAAGATGTACTCAGTACGGTTGGCAGTTTGGGACGACTAATAACAGGCACCGCCGAGGAGTGGCGACCCTGGTCTGGCTCAGTCGAGCTTGGCTTGTTGGTGAGATGGGGTGTGGGTTGGGTTGGCCACTCATCAACTGTCGAGGGTGGCTGGCTGTTCTTGTAACCCTCTTTCTCTCGCCTGAGCGACTTGACGAGGGAACTTTAACCGGGGCCCAAGAGTGAAACTCGCGAAAGGGTAAAAAAAAAAAAAAAAGCCCTGCGAGAGCCAGAGGGTGGAAGGCGAGTGGAATGGGGAAAGATTCGGGAGTGGGAAAGTAAAAAGAGGAGTCGAAAAGACAGGTCTCGGCTTTCGAAGAGAGAAAAAAAGAGAAGAAGGAAAAAAGCACACTTTGCTGTGATATATGAAGAAAATAGAGGAAGTGCCCTGTGATCCTCCCGTCAATACCTCGAATCGGTAAGGAGGTAGACTAGCTGTGAGTAAGAAGAGTCACCCAACAGATGTTTGCACCCAAGGGACCCTCTCGTTCTCACCAAGCCCACAACAAGGTTGACAGGGGGCGCGCGCGTGTGCAGAGCAGTATGGAGGAGGAGGAGGGATATAGATGCAATGGCTGACGATGATGATGACGGTAATTGGGAAGGGAAATAAGAGTGGTAATAAAGATGGGAAGTTAGACGACCCAACGGCAAGTTAAGGAATGAGAGAGTCAAAGTGTGGATGGGTGGATAATTGATTGGGTAGGTAGACAGACTGACAAGCAAAGTATGCTAGTTAGGTGGATGACGGATCTCTGTGTGAGTCGCTGGTGGTTGGAGCATCTGTGACTGTGACGGTGCTCCGTGCTGTTCCGTGTGCCGTGCCGTTCCTTTTTTTCTTCTCCTTCCTCTCACTCCTGTTTCCGCTTTTGCGGGGACGGGGGCAGGCCGTTAATAGGACTAGGGGAGGGGGGGTTGAATGGGTGAATGATTAAATGAATTGGGACAAGAGCGCAAGCGACAGAGAGGACGGGAATGCGTGGATGGGGAAGCCAGGAAACTCACACGTGTGACAATGCTAGGTCACCCATGGATATGTGTAGAATATTGCGCTGGCGAGTAATGGTGCGTCTGGACTGGACGGGTTGGAGTTAGAGCCAGAGACATATGACCCCCGCGTTTCGTCAATATGTTTGCAGACAGAATATTATACTTGGTTCTGCTCCGAGTTGTCTTTCAGTAAAAGAAAAACAGGAGAGAGGCCTCTTCGTTTTCCTAGGAGAAAAGGCTGACTTGATCCCGGCCGGTACAAAGCATCTAAAAAAAACAAAGACCAGAGCGTTTCTTTCTCACTCTTTTTTTTTTGTTGGTGGCATGGCATGGGAGAGCGGGGCAGCTGAGCGGGTTTAGTGGGCGGGCACTACCACCACCGTCACCACTTCTGGTATATTGAACGTTGCTCAGAGAGTCGGGCTGCTGTACTGCACCGCTCAAGTTGGTTATGGCTAAGCACGAGCCCATAGTGTAAGGCCCATGGCTGGCGGGCACAAACATGAACCAGGGCAGCGCCTTTTGCTTTGCTAGAGCCATGGGAACTCAAAATCCAGATCAAACATTGCGATTCGCCTCAGCGACTCCCCTGATCCCCCCGTATGGCGTCTGGTTATTTGGCCCTGTGGCCTTGCATACAGCAAGTTATAAAAAAAATGGGCTTCCCCCCTTTGATGCTTGGTGCGGGATCCGTGGTCATTTCGCCCGTGCCTTGACTGGTGCTAGAAGCAGAGTTGCCGGCCGCACAGCAATGTGACCGCGTGATGGCTTCTCTCGCCTTGGCCTCTGCTCCCCGGAGACTGCTTGTTGTCTTCCCTAGCCCCAGAGTTCCAGACCGTCCATTCCTTCGCCCTGCAATGGCTCAAACTAGTACCAACCGTAGTCTCATACTCGCACACCAACAACATTGGCTTAATCAAGTCGCGCACGCCACTCGGTATCAATCATAGCTTCTGCTCTGCTAAAGTACACATGAGATCCTCCCCTCTCACTAGGGACTCGATCTGGTCTTGTTTCTGACAGTGTCTTTTTGTCCGCCTTTTCTGCGAACCCTCTTTGCTGCACCTGGGCACGACATATTCATGCACATCATCGCTCATCTCTCGCCTCATCCCATGAATCTATGCATCCACGTGTGGCCCCTCCCACCCTACGTGGGTCTCATGTCTTGTCCCTTCTTCTACTTACTAACACCATGAAGTCTTGATATCATGTCACATTTGGGGCTATGGGTCGGTGCCCGATTCTACCAGGCACAGGGCTGCGGAATTGGCAAACCTGCTTCTCTCCTGTAACGACGTGGCTCGCCCAGGCCCTATTGTGTCATGATGGCCAACTGACAATGGAGGCGAGCAAGGAAGTAAAAAGAAAAAGACGCACAGGCGTGAGCTGGATCTAGCCTGGTGTGTTTACATTTTCCATTGTTTATTTGGGGTGGTTGGCTCGTGGTGGGCTGGCTGTGAGAGCGAGACGCCGATGATGTGTTGTTCAACGAGACGCCGACGCTTACACCCCACTACACTATGCTTCAGAGGGAGAGATGCATCATCGTGCTCGACCCACTGGACCGACTACTTCACTTTCGGCTGACATGTCAGTGTGTCTGGTCGAAGCAGCACCATGTCATCTCACCGCATCGCATTGGTGAGAGCACACTTCTCTTCTTCAACCAATATGGAACTTTTATTCTCCATCTCTACCACATTCTACCAGTGCTCATCCAGCTACAAAGTTAGCATCGTTGACCATCGCCAACGCTTGGGTTGTGGCAGGTCCTGGATAACTGCCACCAAACCAGGTCGCCCAAAACTTGGTTCAACAAAATCGGCACTCGATTCACTCGCTTGCGAGAGTGGTATATTGGTTGGTCCATTTATCACGATGGGGCCGTAGCCGAAACACATTCGCATTTTTTCTGGTTGAAGGGTCCGAGACCATGCAATTTTTTTTTCATTGCTAATCGACCGGCCTCTATGACCGAAGATCGGGTGCTGACGCCCAGTTCGTCAACTCGTAGTGTAGGCACGAAATCCATTTCCCCCCGTACACCTGACCGAAAAGCAAAGCCGTAACATCCTCCCGCTAAAGTCCACTTCTTAAACCTCAGCAATCTCCCGGAGACGTCGCAGAGTCGATCGCATGGCGGCGGCAGCGGGGGTGCTATTTTATGATTAGTACAATGTCATTGAGCTTTCCCGCGAGGGCTCTTGGTGGACGCACGAGACGGTGTAAGCACCACCAGCAACGGTGCGCTTGCAAGACTTGCAGTCCCAGATACCGGTGGCGTTTCGTCGGACGGTAACCTTGCCGCAGAAGGTGCAGGTGTACTTGGCGTGCTGGGTGATTTCCATCTTCTTCACCTGCTTTCGCAGGGAAGCACCGTAGCTGAAAACATTTGTTAGTTGTGCGCTGTCTTGGGAACTTGTGCCAGGCTCTCTGGTGGACGCCTGTGCTTGGTCTATAGAGAATCCGCCACGACCATGATCCTGTTGCGAACATCTTTCCTCTCGATCGATGATGTCCTCCCCCTTGAATAATATCAGGCGGTGATGCAGGCCGTGGCAGGAGCTGGGACGCAGAGCACGAGTCGATCTCGAGAGGTGTGGCGACGGGCTTCGTGAACTCACCGGACACCGTATTTACCGCTGTCGACGATGTTAGCAAGCTTCTCGGATACTGATCCAATTGATTAGAGAGAATACGCACGTAACGCCGACCTTCTTCGTTCGCTTGGTCATCTTGTCTGGTTATGTGTGGGACGTCTTGGGGAGGGTGAAGACGAAAAAGATGGACAAGCGGAGGTGTAGTTGCTCTTGGAGGCGACGGCACCAAAAATGTCGGAAAGTTGCAGTTGTGATTTTCCTTAGGGCAAGCACGTGAGGAGAAGCGAAATGACCCACTTCTCTCGATTTGGTTCTTCAACTGAAATTTTTGTGAAAGGGGAAAAACTTCGGCAAAGCTTTTGGGGCGGCTGGGTGAACCACCACACCTACACGGGCGGGTGGCTGAAAAGGGCACATCAATGGAGAAGCTCAGAATGAAGGAGAGAGGAACGAATTATTATTATTATTATTATTATTATTGAATTTTATATATATATTTAAATATATATATGTTTAAACGAGTCGAGTAGCGTTGTGAGCTGTTTTATTTCATTTCATTTGTTTATAAGCATTAATTCTCTATACCGTGCATGTGTCTCTTATAGATATCTCCCGCGCACTATTGGTATCTGAACGTCATAGATTGGTTGCAAAATGTCATTGGATGACGTTGAGCGCACACTTGCTAGACATATGGAGGCTTAATAGGGTGGCAAAGACTCGTGTAAAAAATAGGTAGGAAAAGATTTGGAAAAGATTTCCAGCACGTCTTCTTACCATCAATTTTGATTCGGCTGAATCGCGAACTTGTCCTTGCTCAAACACCCCAGTCCGCGTGGGAGGACTTGGGTGTCTCAGTGGGCCGTTGTATTGGCTAGCACAACAGCAGTCAGCCACTCCAGCTAGGCCAGTTTTCAGGAGCCGAGAATCACGCCAAAGCTGTAATGATATCAAACTCCCCGTCCTTCCGCCCTTTCGTACTATACAAACTTGCTGCCCTTCTTGCTCGTAGATTTTTAAAGCGTAAGGATTTGCCCGCTCAACCTTGTCATAATGTCCATCAAGGAACATGACCGTCAGTACGACATTGTCGTTTTTGGAGCTACTGGTGAATATGTGCGCTAAAATGGCGAATTGAGCAGCTATACTAACAATGGCCGCAGGATACACGGGAAAGTTGACAGCAGAGTACATTACCACCAACCTTCCCACCGATTTGAAGTGGGCAGTTGCAGGTCGCTCAGAGTCCAAACTACAGGATGTGGTAGATGAATGCAAGAAGCTGAATTCTGATCGGGCCCCTCCAGGTATACCGCCCCGGCTATGCATGCGTTGGCTCGAGTTGCGTTATTGCGAGGGGTTACTGACAGAGATCTGAACAATAAAACACAGCGATTGAAGTTGCTAACCTTAACGACAATGACCTCGCCGCACTCGCAAAGAAGACGTGCGTTCTTCTCACGACTGTCGGGCCATATGCATTATATGGAGAATACGCATTTAAGGCGTGTGCGGAAAATGGGACACACTATATTGATGTCACGGGCGAAGCACCTTGGGTATACAAGATGATAAAGAAGTATGAAAAAGTTGCCAAGGAGACTGGGGCGAACCTGTTCCCACAGTCTGGCGTTGAGTCTGCGCCCTCCGATCTCACCACCTGGGCTCTGGCCAAGGCCGTCCGAACCAAGTTTGGTGTCCCGGTCAAGGAGGTCAAAATTTCCCTTCATAACATCAGGTATACATCGTGCGTTTATTTCGAGATCTTGGCTTACAATGTGTAGCTCGACTCCCTCTGGGGGTACTTACCTTTCGGGCATGACTCTATTTGATGCATTTACAAGAGAGGAAATCAAAGAGGCTACCAGACCGTTTGCGCTGTCCCCCATTCCCCATACCGGACCCTCTGTTCCTCAAGACACCATTTTCGAGAAGATATTTGGTGTACGCACCATCCCCAACTTGGGTACCTTGACCACATCCCCGGTTGGAAGAGCTGATGGTGCCATTGTCGAACGGACTTGGGGTCTCCTCTCCGAGACACCATCTAGGAAGGATGAGTTTTACGGACCAAACTTCACCTGGGTTCAGTATCTTAAGACTCGCAACGTTCTCACCGGCGTTTTTATCCATTGGCTGCTGATAATTGGCATCGCACTTATTGCGTATGTTCAGCCTTTCCGTGCACTCATCAAGAACCTCGTTTTCCAACCCGGAGAGGGGGCCAAGAGAGAGGACACGGCAAATGACGAGATTGAGTACCGAGGTGTGGCATATCCTGATTCAGAGAAGCATCGTGGCAAGGTTGCCTTCTGCAGAGCCTACCACCGAGGTCCTATGTACCACTGTGAGTTTAAATGGCTGCGAAAACGAAAGGAGATGCTTGCTAACATTGGATAGTTACGGGGAAGCTGATGGCTGAAGCTGCTTTGACGATCCTCGAAGACGACATTCAGCTGGATGGAGGAGTATTCACCCCTGCCTGTCTGGGACAGAGTTTCATTGACCGGCTCTACAAGGCTGACTTCAAGATTGAAGCCAAAGTTATTGACGCTTAGGCCAATTTGCGAGTTGAACTATTTGCGATTGAGCCCGATATCCGATGTCGAAGAGGGCTAATTGACGCGAAGAGGCTATGTATGGCATGAATGATGCGGTATGATGACGATATAATCACCAGTAAAAAATCCGGGGCTGGATTGGACGTTGATCGTCACCATGGGTGCAGAAACACGAGGAATGTTAGTGGTTGTAGCATTTGCGTTATCTTGCAGATGCATACAAGATAAGACAGAGTCAGATTTAGCCGCTAGAACTCAGTGTGTCCGTGACAGGAATGGCTTGGGTTAGGTCTCTCGTCTGCAGAACTGAGTGAAATCTAAGACCTCTCTGGAAAAACTTCACCGAAATCACCGGTGAACTCAACATGCTCCGTCAGACAATGTTTGCATGTGAAAGTGAAAGTGATGTTGACAGCATTCAAGCTCGTGTGGGACTGATACGACAGAGTTGGTGGATTCCGGCGGCTGTTGACCCCCGACACCCTCGCCCCAGCAATTGGGATTGGGCACGCTGGGTTGCCGGAACCATGTGTGCTGCAGATGTTGCCTTAGTGGCTTGACCCCCTGTAAACGCCCCCGCAGTAGCTCTGGCTAGCGGGCCGGTGTGCTCTCCTACGGGCCCATTGGGCCTCGAAATTGGAGAAGGTTCTTGGAGCAGAACGTCATCATTCGTCCCACTCCAAAAAGGCTCTTCATCTCAGACGCTGCTGTTTCCGTCAACGCCAACCTGGACCGAATATCGCCAAACGCCTGCAGGTCGACATCTTCATCCGCCATCAAGGTCAGGGACATGCGAAACCGGGTTTAATGTTACATGTGGCTGGCTGGCCTCGGCATATCCTATTTATTTGTTTGTTTTTATTGTCGACAGCCGCCGATCTAGCCTGGAACCATGGCCGAGTCTCACACCACATTCAGTGCGCAAGACGCGACGTCAACTGAGGCGACGCCTTTGCTTCCCTCAGCTCCCACACGTCCCAAGGGGGCTCGAACCGTGACCTTTAGTGAAAACCCCGTCACCCGCACCATTGAGCCTATTCGGCAACAATTACAAGCCCGAATCCCTCACCATGGCTCCAATTCGGCCCCGTCCCATGGCGCAGGCGGCCCTCCCATGCTTGCAGCCTTGAACAACAAGCTCCGCCGACGGAACAGCCAAGGAACCGTTCCTGCAGTTGCTCACCTGGGCGTCGGTCCAAAGATTGGCCCTCAGCGAAGCACAAAGAAGACGGAGAAGCTCAAGCTCCTGCCCAATCCAGACATCGATAACGAGGAGGGAGACGAAGAGAGCGGACGAGACGTATACTCGCAGTACACCCGAATCAAGGACCCAACAGCGCGTAGAGATGCGGCACGTTTGGGGAAAGCAGACCGCGACCGACTGCCGCGTGTTACGGCGTACTGTACCGCGAATCGATATGAGATGGACGGGCTGATACGTTTTCTCAAAGGCAGGGGCAAGTCGAAGGGCGCGAACCCCAAGTTGATTGACGAGTGCATTTACACGCCTTACTGCTACTCCAAGACCATTCGCAGCCGCTCAGACCCCATCCAGACTTACGAGCGACGGCATTCCACTGGCGGCGAAGACGTTGAGGGCAACCTACAGCGAAGGGCAGATTTGATAGACATCCATGGGGATGGCTTAGAGCCTCAAAATGGGTTCTCGGGCCACAATGGCCATGCTGATAGAGATGGTGCTCATATATCCAACGAAGACCTCCTGGGACCCGGTTTGGATGACCAGAGTGCCATTGCAGACAACCCCGACTTTGATACCCAGATCCACACCCCTGAGGTTTTCCTATTCGATTATGGAGTTGTTGTTATCTGGGGCATGACGGAATCTCAAGAGGCCAAGTTCCTAAAAGAGATTGCTAAATTCGAAACAGAGAAGCTCGCGCCAGACGACGTTGAGGTTGAACTGTTCAATTTCTACTACACGCGAGAGTATCAAGCTCGTATCTACAACGACTTTATCACACTACGTGACAAGAATAACTACATGACAAAGCTAGCAATTTCACACGCCCTGGCACAGAGTGTAAAGGTGGGCAACTTTTCCTGTCTCGCATCCCATCCTAACAGCCAGTGCTAACATACTCTCAACAGACTTCACTTTTTGAGGAGCTGATCGCTTCGACGGTCGAAACTTGCAAAGACATTCCCACGCAAATCGCATTGACCGGCAAGATAAACCTACACCGCTCGCAAATCAACATGCAGATTGGTGAACTCTTCATCCTCCGCATCAACATTCATCTTAATGGCTCAGTGCTTGATACGCCGGAGCTCTTTTGGGTTGAGCCCCAATTGGAGCCCGTGTACCAGGCCGTCAGAAGCTACCTTGAGATGGACCAGCGTGTCGGCCTATTGACCGAGCGACTCGATGTCATTGCCGATTTGCTGGCTGTGCTAAAGGGTGAGCTGAGTCATGGACATGACGAAAAGCTGGAGTGGATTGGTAAGTCAAACCTTGGACCTGGCTCATGGACCACCCCGTATAGCAAGCAGCTAACAAACGCATGCAGTAATCGTTCTCATCGCGGCTGAAATCCTCGTTGCCGCAGTCAATATCGTGGTGGACCTGTATATAGGGGAGTAAATTCTCGACAGGGTGTACTACTAGTCCAAGTCGTCTTTCATGGTTTCCTTTTTTTATTAAAATTTTATTATTTAAAGTTTGGTTGATTGGGCGTGTTTCAATGGGAGGCGTTGGATGTACCAAGTTTAAATTTTGGTCTCTTTTTTTACACTTGAAACGGGCGAGGATACGTGCGCACACGGGTTGTCAGGAAATGTCGCATCTGAATATAAAAACAGCATTAGACAATAGGGCCTCGCGGCATATTCTCCGCATGGTGCACGACAAGGGCATCCTTTTTTCTTCTTCTCTTGACGCTCTTCTGCTTTCTATCCTGCTGGCCCAAGGCAAAGAACAAAAAACCAATTTCCTATGTAAAGTCTCCACGACTCTATGGCCAGGCTATTAATGTTGACATATGAACCATGAACCCACCCAAAAACGCCTCCCTGTAAGCCTTTTATTCGGCTCAAGTTTACTCATCTGCCTTGTCTGCCTGAGTGTCTTGATCCTCGGTATCGTAGTTCCCCATCTCGACATCCTCATCCTGGGTCTGAGGCTTGTCAGAATCCTCGGGCTTGTCAGCATTGTCGTCTTTGTCGTCCTTGCTTTGTTCATATTCCTTGTCTTCCTTGTCTTCCTTCTCCTGCTTCTTTAAAGCTGAAGTCGCTTCCTCTTCTTCCGCCTTCTTGTTCTTCTCTTCCGCATCTGCTTTTGCTTTTTCGAACTTAGCCTCGAACTCCTCTTTTTCTGCTTCTGGGATTTCTTTCCAGAGGCGAGCCAATTCGTCCTCAATGTTTACGTTGGCGTCGTCATCCTTCTTCTTGGCCTCGAGGGCGTCTCGGTTTTCGTCGCAAAAGACTTCAAAGGCATCTGCGGGTACCTTGACCTTGATGCCATTGGCGCGAGCAGACTCGGATGTGGGCGATAACGGAGCGTTACTATTGAATGAGGCACCGGCGGCCTTGGATTCGATGTCGACGGCCATGGACTTGCGATGGCCTCGCTTGGTGCGCAGTGGCTTGTCCTTGGGCTTCCGGGGGTTAACCATCAACTCAGCTAAACCGTCGAGGTTCTATTCCAAAAGGACACTCAAGTATCAACATTGTAATGGGGTGAGGAGATGTGCAAGTGCTCTGGCAAAGCGGCCCCCGAGTCGAAAATGGGAAAGGGAGCGGCGCAGTGACGAGAAAAAAAAAGGGTGTTCATACCGTTGGAGGCGGGCTAGGACTGCCATCCGAGTCTTCGACATTGGTGCTGGTGCGCTTCGAGAGCTGTTCGAGCAAGAAGGCGCGCTCTATCCGGAGCTTCTCAACTTGGCGTTTGATACGGGCGAGGCGAAGGCGGGCGGCATCGTTGGCGTCTTCCACTTCGTTGGTGCGATTTTTGAGCTGGATGCACTTTCGGCGGTAGGCCTCCTCGACGGATGGAGGAAGAGTGGAGGGGATGGCTGATGAAGGACGAGGAGCAATGTCAGCTTCGGGGGCTTTCCGCTTCAGAGTAACGGGCATAGTGAATGGTTGAGGCGAGGTGATGTGAGCAAAGGGGCGATGCGATGCGACGCGATATGGGAGCGATGGATGATGGGTGGACAAAGGTTTGCAAGGGATGAACAGGCCCGGTTTGCGTCTGTGGATGTGGGTTCAAATCCGACCCTGCCTAGGATCGCAGAATCTAGGAAGTGATGCCAGACGCATTCGCGAGTGGGTGATGATGATGCGAGCAAGGAAGACGTGGGCACAGAGAATCACAGGGCAAGGCAGGGCAGGATAGAATAATCAAACAGGCCAGGGCTTACCAGGCATGATGCACGGCGGTGGTACGTGGTGGTGTGTAGGTATGTGTGTGCGTGTGCGGTCAACTTGCGCTGGGCTGCGCGGCGCTGTAACAATGACTCCAGGCCCTGGTTTCAATAACCCACGGCAGGGTGATGGAGGAGTAATTCGGGATGTCAACGGCGGCGTTGGTTGTAGCCAGGCGTAAATCAATCAATGTCTGAGTGCGAGTTGAAGGTGAAATGAGGACCCAGAGATGGAGGAGGCAAGGGAAAGGGCGATGGTTTCGGCAGGCTGGCGTGCAAGGGCGATGGGCGCGTGTGTTGAAAAGGTCCCCATTCGCGGGTCATCACCAGCTGCCGGCTCTGGGGGCTACGGGGAACAGGCCACCACCAAGAACTGCATCCGCTGGGACGGTGTTTTCCAACTAATCGGCGTCGAGCAGAACTTCACCGCCACAGGCACAGGTGGATGGGAGCAAGCGCAGGGGGGAGTCGAGGCTGAAGAGCTGGGGGATGTGTGGCGTTGATGGGGCCTCGCAGTGGAGAGTGCGACGTGGGACCTTATTGGACACGCTCACAAGGCTGCCGTTCAACGATCAGAGGTACGTACCCAGGTACCTGATGGTCCCCTACCCACAGGCCCCAGGGCAGCCAAGTAAGCACCTGTAGCCTGTAGGTGGCTGCTGTGAGGTAACCCCCCACTAATAAATCCCACCTTCGAAGAAGGCCTTGGATGGCCCAAGATTTTTCTGAGACCCATGTGGAGGGGAGTCTTGACTGAAGCTAGCCATCCAAAAACCTCCATAACCAACCTTCCCCTGAGCACCAGCATCCTGCCACGACAAAGACTCGCTCACTGCGTGCCGTGGTTGCCAGCATGTCGCTCAACATTCCCAACGCCCCCAACGCGGGCCTTTTCAAACAGGGCTACAACAAGTGAGTTTCCTGGTCTGTCTGCTTTACCGCCTGCTTTCTGTGTGTGGTGGGAAGAAGGGGTGGGAAGAAGGAGAAGCTCCCCGCCATTCCCCTCCATGATGCCCTCAATCAGGGTATAAAAGCCATAACCGCTACTCAGACAGTCACACACATACCACCGAACTCCCAGCTAACAACGCTCCTTTTTTTCTTCCCCCGTTTATAGCTACGATTCCGAAGATGGCGCTGTCCTCCGCAACATCGATGCCTGCCGTGCCATTGCCTCTACCGTCCAGACTTCCCTGGGCCCCTACGGCCGCAACAAGATCGTTATCAACCACCTTCAGAAGATGATCCTCACCTCTGATGCCGCCACCATCCTTCGTGAACTCGACGTCGTCCACCCCGCCGCCAAATTGCTCGTCATGGCCTCCCAGCAGCAGGAGGCCGAGATGGGTGACGCAACCAACCTCGTCATCGTCCTAGCCGGTGAGCTGCTACGAAAAGCTGAGGATCTCCTGCGCATGGGCCTCAAGACCTCCGACATCGTTATCGGTTATGAGAAGGCTCAGAAGTTTGCCCTCGAAGCTCTCGAGCAGCTCTCTGTCGATAAGGTGAATGATATGAAGGACCAGGAGGAGCTCAGCAAGGCCATCAGCACCGTCATTGCCAGCAAGCAGAACGGTAACGAGGATTTCCTTGCTGGTCTCGTCGCCGAGGCCGTCCTTGCCGTTCTCCCCAAAAACACCGCCAATTTCAATGTTGACAATATTCGTGTCGTCAAGATCATGGGTGGAAGCCTCGATCAGAGCAGAGTCGTCAAGGGCATGGTCTTCCCTAAGGAGCCCCACGGATCCGTCAAGAAGGCCAGCCGCGCCAAGGTCGGTGTCTACACCTGCCCCATAGATATTAGCCAGACCGAGACCAAGGGAACCGTTCTCCTGAAGAACGCCAAGGAGATGATGGACTTCACAAAGGGCGAGGAGACTCAACTCGAGACTGCCATCAAGGAGCTTCATGACTCTGGCCTGCGTGTTGTCGTCTGCGGTGACCGAGTTGGCGACCTGGCTATGCATTACCTAAACCGCTATGGCATCTTGTGTATCCGCGTTCTCAGCAAGTTTGAGCTTCGAAGAGTCTGCCGCGTTGTCGGCGCCACTCCCCTTGCCCGTTTAGGTGCTCCTATGCCCGACGAGATGGGTAACATCGACGTTGTCGAGACTCTTGAAATTGGTGGTGACCGAGTGACTGTCTTCAGACAGGAGGACGAGGTCACTAGAACGGCCACCTTGGTTCTGCGTGGTGCTACCCAGAACCATCTGGATGATATTGAGCGGGCTGTTGATGACGGTGTCAACGTTGTCAAGGCTATCACCCGGGATGCCCGACTTGTTCCTGGTGCCGGTGCCACAGAGGTTGAGCTGGCTCAGAGGATACAAGCCCACGGCGAGACCACCCCAGGCCTGAGCCAATACGCCATCAAGAAGTACGGTGAGGCCTTTGAGGTTGTGCCCCGTATCCTCGCCGAGAGCGCTGGCCTGGATGCCACCGAGGTTCTAAGCCAGCTGTATGCTGCTCACCACAACGCTGACAACTGGGACACTGGTGTCGATATCGACGTGAGTATCATAATGTAGAGCTTAATTCCGGCCCTCGGTACTAACTTGTGATCAGAATGATGACAACACCGGCACCCTTGATGCCAAGGACGAGGGTATCCTCGACCTGCTTGTTTCCAAGCAGTGGGCCATTAACCTTGCTACCGAGGCTGCCCGAACAGTCCTCTCGGTCGATCAAATTATTGTAGCACGACAGGCTGGTGGTCCCAAGCCCCCAGCTCCTAACCCCGTGAGTTTCAAGTCATGCTCCTAGCCTCCCCGTAGCTGCTAACCAAACCTGCTCAGAACTGGGACGAGGACTAAAGGAATTCAATATATCAAAAGGGGGCTGAGCGAGGGAACGGTTCAATTTTAAAAACTCCCCAGGGCACGAATTGGTTAGATATCCCTATCAAGGCGGTTTATGCTTGTGCAAGACGGACAGGTGTCGGTGGGGAAAAGAGGAATGAGATACTACGCAAGAGAGTTGCTACACCACTTGAACGGAGTACCAACCTCGCCCGAGAATTTCTTAATGAAGTGTAACTTGGGACGCCCAATAATGCTACCTGTCGATGCAAACCCCTTCACGATCAAGACTTGAGTTACGCCAACTACTTAGAAACACGTATTTTCCATCATTTACATCAACTTCACCAAGAGGGTTTCCAGCAGAAAGCGATATGAACTTGAATGCGTAAAATTATACCGTTACACGTATCTACCTAGCTAGCCAAAAAGGCACGTACACATCAACACTTGTACGTATGGATATGTCGGTCAAGACTGACCAGCATCTATTAGTTATGCAGGGGGTTCGGGACATAAAAACAATCAAACAGCCGAAAAATAAAGTCAAGCCCCGGGTGGTATATGCCAAGAAGCGCAAGAAAAGATGAACATCAAACTGAGTCCCCCACTCAACTCCATAGGCAAATCTGGTTCCCCTCGCACACGCGAGCCTTGTATAGAGGCGCCCAAAAAAAAAGCCGCCATCTATCTTTCTATCTGTAAGTAGGCGGACGATTAAACAGGTCCGACAAGCATAAGAATGAACAACGAGAGTCCAGAGATGCACCTGAGTGGGGGATGGGGTATTGATCAACTCCCCCCTTTTCTACGGGGGTGTTGCAATGGGGTATGGTGTGGTATCAATATCCAAACAAGCAAAACAAGTGCGTGCATTCCCATGCGGCATAAAATGCAGGTAGGTATAAGAATGAGGACATGACATACGTCCATGAATGTATGAGGTCGTTAGGGGTCGTAAACCAAGCCAGAAAATCAGACGCCAACCATTGCCGCGCCGAGAAATGATACTGAAGAAACCAGAATCAAGAAAGGGAAATGAAACTGATTAGGCCTCCTCCATGATGCCGCCTTCGCCACTACCATCATCACGCCACTCGCGGCTCTTTTCGGTGAGACGCTTGACGCCACCAACACGACCAGCCCAGAGTCCCTCAATGGGGGTGCGGAAGGTAAAGGCTCTCTGGGAGCTGATGACTCCAATAGCCTGCAACACTGCCTTGCGGCTGTCGCGACTGAAGACAGCCGGATGATTAATCCACTCCAAGCTGCTCTCCAGCTCGGCGTCCAGCGCAATGACGGTAGTCGCGTCAATGCCAGTACCCAAGCTCAGACCGTCGTTCGATCGACTGCGGCCAATCTGCGGCGGTGGTTGGAATCCATTGACGCCAGAGATTGCCGATACAGGAGGTGAAGGGCTGTGCTTGCGATCAGGAGTGGCAGACAAACCGGGCGAGCCCTCGTTTGCAGGATGAGGAGTAGAAGGCGTCGATCTGTTGTTCATGGGAGGAATAGGAGGGAGACCACCCTTCCCAAGACCCTTCAGAATCGAGCGAGTCTCGTTCAGGAGGGTGTGGGCACGGTCATGCTGGCCACGGCTCACCAAAGTCAGAGCCCGGGTAAGCATGTCCGAAGTGAGCAGTTCCATGCGGCGCTGGACAATGCTAGGGTGAGGTGGGATGGGTGACGAGTTTTGCCATGGCTTCTTAGCGCTGGTGGTAGTCGGCAGCATCGTGATTGCGAGCAGCGATGGGCGAGGCATGTTAGTAACTGTGCCGTCACGCAGGATGTCTCCCCAGTTGAGGTCTGCTTGGATGAGCGGAACCTCCTCCACAGAAAGTGCTCGCTCGCCATCGGTATCCACTGACCCGCCAAGGGCTTCCAGTCCCGATACGATGTTATCCCAAGGGTCTTGAGGCAGTTGCTCCTGGGATGCGTTGTCCGGGAGAATCACTAGCTGAACCAAGATATCCCGTTTATCGCCAAATCTAAGATCGCCAAGAGAGGCTTCCGCATCCCGCCCAGTAGCTCGCTTGGTAATCTGCAAGGCACCACTGATCTTGTGAAACTTTGCAGGAGACCCTTCGGGAAGTTTCAGCTTGAGCTTAACATTCTGGTGAGAGAGGGTCTGCATGCTTCCTAGACAACCTGCAAGACACTCTCGGAGCATCATCCAGTCCTTGACGTAAGTATACGACGCCTTGGTTCGCGTGGATAGCTCAATCATAGTGTCGGGCTTATGTGTCATGCCCAATCCAAAAGAATGGATGGCGATCTTAGCGGCTTCAGCTCTGGATACAACAAAATCAACACTGTCAGCATCGGAGGTAGACGCATCGCTGATAAGCATAATAGAAGCGATTGGGTTGTTGTGCTTTCGCTGCATCAGCAAGTCCATCGCCACGTTAGCACCTTCAACCACGTCAGCACGATGGCTCTTTTGGCCCACAGGCCTAATAGAGGACAAGACGTTGCCCCAACCAGGCCAGGCCTTGGTGGTCATTCCCACAATTGGGACACCACCACCACCTGATCCAAAAGTGACAAGTCCCATGCGATCGCGGTCGCCCAGTGTGTTGACCATGAACTTAAGGGCGTCGCGAACGAGATTAATTTTGACACCCTGCATGGATGAAGAGATGGGAACCACGATGACAACATCGATAGGGACGTGAATAGAAGTGAGCATCGGGCTCTTAGGGAAGTTGGTGTACTCGGTAGGAGCCGTGGTGGCAGTTCGGGCACCTCCCCAGGAAGAAGCAACCGAGGATACTCTCTGTGGTCGTGATCGTTGCCATTCAGCCTCCTCATCCGTCTCCGATACGTCTCCGCGGTCAAATTCGGGGCTCCTAAAAGGAGATGTCTCAATAGCATTGAGATCCGCTAAGGCCTGCTGCCACAGCTTGAGTTGGTTGCGGTTCTCAAATCGAAGGTGGAACTGGGGCAGCTCAGTAACTGAGAGGCTGAGAGTGAGTATGTTTTCATCAATAGACCCGGTCTCGGCCACCTCGTTGAGGTGTTTCTTGATGAGGATAGATCCCTTCAGAGTACAGCGGGTTGTCTTGCGTGGCGCGCCATTCTCATCCCATTGCTGTGCCATCTGGGGTGAAATCTTCTTCTCCTTTACACAAATCAACATCTCGGCGAAGAGGAAACATTCCAGTTCCTGCCAGGAGACCTTATCCTTGCCAACTCGAAGAGTGCCGTAGAGTCTTAATTTGCCAAACCTAAGCACAAGTTAGCCACCCGCAATCATTATTCGGAATGTTAAAACAAAGGAAACTGTCTCAACGCACCTGCCAAAGTCCAAGCCATGCCAGTTATCAACCCGGCTGCGAAGGGCCTCGGTCATGTCCTCCAACACTTCGGCCGACTCATACGGGAAGAAACGTGGCGCGCTGCGAGCAGGGGATGGTGGTCGACCACCAAAACTTTCTTCAGCCCGGCTGCTCACAGGGGTGGGCTGCAGAACCGGCACACCCAGATCCTCAGGGTCAGGTTTCCATTTGTTGCTGGGCACCTCAACAGTAACCAAGCAGGTGAGCGTTTGCTGTTGGCGCGAACGGTTCATGGTGGGGAACTCAGAACGAACAGTGACGATCGGAGCGGGAATGGGGTTGCGAGTCATCGGCCGGGGGCTGGTAGGCGTTGTTTCCATGGCCTGGACGTCGTAGTCGTGGCGTCGATGAGGTCCGCTCTGGGTGGTCTCAGGGTATCCTCCTGATGATGCTACACCACCAGTTGCCTCACTGTCACTGCGAGTATGACGCGAGGGGCCGTAGCGCTCTGAAGGCGCCTCTCGACTGTCTCGAGGGCCTCGGCTGGCCGTATCACGAATGCTACCAGTCTGCTGCATTTGCCGTCTTTGGGTACTCTCGAGGCTTGGGGGGCGTACTGTCTGGTTATCCCAGGGTACCGCTGTGGAGGTGGGTGACAGAACAGAGCGAGAGTCGGTGTTCGCTGAACGCACAATGCTGCTGATTTTCTCTGCGGCCTTGTTAGGAGAGCCCTCGGGCTGGAATTGATTGGAGCGCGTACCAATATCAATCACATTGCCTCCACGACTAGTGTCCAAATGCAACGGCGCGTCACAAGTTGGGCAGTATTGTGATTCAAATTCACGGATGAACTCGTAGAAACATGCCTCATGAGAAACGTGGGAGCAGGAGAATTGGAGAATTCGTTCTCCGCGAAGTGTGTGCTCAAGGGGCTCCTCACAGACAGCACATTCGCTGCCCACAAAAGTTCTCTCTCGTCGAGAACGACTTCTCTCTGTGTTTGACGCCATTATGTTGTTATCAAGGCCACCGATTCGGCGCGAAGCGGTGCTGAATCCCGATCTTATGGAGGCAGCGGATGAGCTCGAATCTGGGCCGTGAGAAGTCCGAATAGATCCGGGTCCAGGCTTGGTCAATCGAGCTAAAGGAAAATTAGTGACCATTCCGTGGTAATTGGTATGGGTAGGCCTTTCAGCAACCTCCGGTAGAGTTGAACGTACATCTTTCAGAAATTGAATATGCATCAGAATTTGGCTGTTTAGATCCAGAGGCAACTTCAGGGCGGTGGCCGCTGGGTTTGAAAGAGCGAGAGCTGATCAGACCAAACTCACGCAAATTTGAACCGAAACTCTTGTTGTCGTCTTCGTCGGAGAATTTGCTTAACAGAGAAGGCGCGCCGTAACCCTGGTTTTTGTGATGCCGACGAAACATTTACGTAGAAATGAGTACCGACAGACTGGATTATGGAGGAGGCTGTCTAGCGAGATGGCAATGTGCTAAATGAATAATAATGGCATGTCAGGTTTGATGAATAGCTGTTGCGCAAAGGGTAGGCCGAGTCGAAAAATCGGGATAGGAGTCGGCTCCAGGCGTCGCAGGTAGAAGACTAATTGCGCGGATTGGGGGCAAATGCAGGATCGTGTTTCGAGTGTTGGCGCGAATAGTGATGATCAGAGGGGGGGTGGCGGGGACGGCCTGTGCATAACGGGGGTAATCCAGTGAATCCTCCGCACACAAAAAACTGGCCGAGATGGCTTGTGCAGCGCAAACACACGAATGGCAAAGTCGTTCAAAATAAATGCTGTTGATGCTGGTGCTGGTAGCAGGTGACGGTGCAGGACGGTAGTGTTGACGGCAGTGAAAGGCAGATGGCGGGGGTTGCGTCGCAGAATGCAGATGAATGCAAGGCGATGTAATGCGACTCTACACACCTTCCTTGTTGGATTACCTGGCTGGCTGGTTCAGTAGCGAAGTCCGAGATGCGAGTAGTCGGCACAGCCGTCAGGACGCTTTCAAATAATTCCCAGGAGAAAGATGTGAAAGGGAGGGAGGAGACTCGGAGGATTATCAACCGCAAATCGAAATTGGGAGGCTCCAGGGACACGGTCGGCCTCGTTTCGCAAGACGTTGGGTTGCAGTGCGTTTTTGCGCAGAATTCCGATGGCTTTGCTTTTTTAGCACAATGCAAAATCGTTCTGATCCTGGGTCGTCACTCACTTTGGAGGTGACACCCGAAGTATCTGCTCCACTAACGGCAGAAGCAGCCACAATCGTCGCACCACGGCAGTCGTCAGGCGATAGTCTTTGCTTTTTGGGGGGTCGCGGGCTCGTCCGATGAAGAATTGTCAACGGGCAAGGCGTGGGGATCGTCTCTTTGTGTGAGGCGCACAGCCTATCGTTTGTCGCTTTTGCTTTTCGGTCGTCGGTGTCAGGAGTGGGAGATGTGTGGGTTGCGTTGAGACTTTGCAACGGCGCTTGGTCTGGGTAAGGGGGGATGGAAAGGAGGGCGGGGGGAGAAGGGAAGAGAGAGAGAGGCAGGTATAAGAATAGAGAGCACGGCCAGGACGCAAACCCGGAGAAAGCAGCGGGTGGAGCGGGCCCAGGCTTCTTTTAATTGTTCATTGACTTCATTTGCACCGTACGACCAGGCCTTGTTCATTACTATGGTCCGGGAGCTAGCCGCAAGCCATGGTTGTTGGTGCTGGGCCTGGTGCTTGGGAGGTGGTGGGAGCGTTGTGCTACTGACTCGGTGCTCCGCATGCACACCCCTTGGTACAGTTTACCAGACGGGGCCTAGCATACTGCACGGTACGTACAAGGTAGGGGACGCCTAGATCAGAGCGCCTGCGTTTTTCATCCCGGTACCTCTTTGCGGTCAGTGCGACCTGACCAGACATCGGTCCTATGGGGCACATCCCGGAATAATTACTGCATCCTGGCCCGGCTAACTGGGTTGTTTAGGGGCCTTGCCGGGGTCCAGGGGCATTCTCAGGGACCCGATGCCTCTGGAGTGAATTTTCTTTTGACCCGCCAGAACGGCCAAGCAGCTCGGCCGGGACGGGATATTTTCACGTGGCTACAACGGGAAGGGACCATCAGTGATCGCCTCCCTTGCAGTCTCCATCAAGCCCCCCGTCCAGCAGACTCCTCCTAGCCCAGTTGCTTCAGTTGATGGATGGCCTCTTAACTTTTCCGCACCCATTTCATCCATTGATTGCGCCGCCCTCTGCAGGCCACTCAGGAACAGTGGGTCGTGAACTCGTCGCGTTAAGGCATGGCAGAGGCAGAGAAGAGACTGGCTGTCTCGCCGGGAGAACTGAAGACGCTGGCTCGACCCGTCGTGAGACGCCACGCCGTCATCTGCCGCCATGGACTCAACTTCACGGCGCGGAGTTTGAATATCTCTCATTCAGGCGGTACCTGCGAAAGAGGTTGCAGATGCTGCAGCCAACGACGAAGCGCTACTTGCTGTCCAAGTATTTCCTGTGATACATCCTGCATCTTCTCCACTGTGCGCGCTGCACTGCGAGAATCAGGACATTCGGGCAGAAGATGGTGGCCCTGGGGAGAATGCTGAATGGAAGAATGGAACTTGTCAGAGATTTTACACTGTCTGCAGAGCCCTCTTGCAATCATCTGCACCTTCGTCCCAGCTCAGCCCCATCCAAGAGTAATCATTTATCCGCTTCGTAAACCTTTTTTCGGATAGGCTCGCACACTGTCGAGTGAGGCTACGGAGTAGATTCTCAACATAGGCAAAACATGGTGGCACAGGCACAGGATCTACAACGGCTTGCCATGGAAGCGCCTCAAGCTTTGGACTATGAAGCAGGGTTCGGAAACTGACTGCAGTAGTCCAACCCTCCACCCCGCCCTTCATTTCACACCTGCCGCAACGAGGACATCCCTGACGGTGCCCCCGCGTCCAGATGCAAGAAGGGAATACCAATACTGAGCACCCGGATCTCCATCCCACCGAGAACCTTCCCTGGAACGGGACACCGACAAGCCGGCAAGTGGAAAGTGGTTGCAGGAAACGACATGTTGCAACAAGACAGCCGTATGGCTCTCATATGTCCGGTGAGGCGCATTAGATGAAACTTGGGTCTGCGTAAAATAAGCCAGCAAAAGACCATCACTGGTCGCTTCGACCATTTCAACAATATGTGAAATCACGCTGGGAGGATCAAAATCTCGGGTTGCCTCATCTGTATGAAAAAGATGAACAGGTTCTCGCTGATAATTCCTCCATTCTCTTCCTCCAACGCCGAACCAATTGACCCAAGTCGGTCGCAAAAGATGCAGACCCCTCAGGTTCGTCGCAACCCCTGCGGAATTGAGCAGTCTGTTGAGGCGGACTGGGCCAGAGAGTGGTCATCGCGGGCAGTGACAGCATCCAGGATGGGATCGCACAGCGAGGTCCATGCCGTGTGCTTCGTGGAAGCCCACCATATTCCAGCGATGATGGGATTTGGTGACGGAATAAGAAATTAAAAAAGTGAGACAAGTTCACCCCCAGTGCCAAGGGGGTGGGTAATACGGAACTCCAATCCGGAGCCGCTCTGAAACAAAGATGCCTCCAAACGGCCACTGGCGTGGGGAATCAGTCACTGGGCTGTTGGTGATTCATTCCACTATACCCAACGTTAAGCCTCTCGGTCTACTGTCTGTGGGTACCTCGCATCACCAACATACTTCCCGGGCGCAGCACGTCAGAAGGATGTGAGGTGGGTTTGAAACAAAGATACTGCATGTTTTGTTGGAAACACATACATTCGCTTAATCCACATGAGGACATAGCTCCACGCCAGGCTGTACAGTGAAATCTACAATGACACTCTCGAAGCCCATCGCCGTTCAGGGCATTAGTCCCGAAAACACCGGCACATTCGCTGATGATTGCTGAATATGATCATGATGCACTGCAGAGCGCAGCGGTATCAACACACCAGATGGATGGTGAGTGCCGATAACGCCCCATGCCCTGAGGAGAATCGTGGATCGCAGACATCACCAAAGGCGACCGACCAGGCCGCCTGACAGGGAGCGCAACGGATGAGCGGATACGGTACCGGCATGTAACCCATCCGGCTGGAAACGGGGATGATGGCTGTCGCGATGCACACAACCCATTTGAGTCTTCGTTCTCAATTCGTCTCACAAGATGCTGCATAGCCCTGCGCCCCCATGACCACGACCCCGACCCCGACCCCGACCACGGCTTGGCTTGGCTTGGCTTGGCTTCCACGCCCACATCCTCAGCAGCTCATGCGTTACATAAGTGAAGGGAAGTGAAGCGCTGTCCGTCCGGTATTGGCCACCCGGCACTCGTTCAGATTAGCATCACGAACCGTGCGCAGTGGCGTGCAACAAAAAGATGGCCTGAAAGCGAAACTATTGTCATCAAGCCCGCCTGAGACGAGCTGGTCAAAGTTTACCTCTAATCGCATTGTACTGTAGGCAATTTGGAAAGGGTAGAAAAGAACGAAGGTCGACGGCTGCTCAACCCCTGGCTTGTTAGGGCGAATCTGGCTATGGGTCAGTGCGCCAGTGCGCGTGGCGAGCGGTGACTGTGGGCAGGGAAGCAGGGATCAAGGCAGGGGCTCCCGTGTGCAGTGACATTGAAAAGGGACAACCGCAGTGGGGGTGCTAGACTCAAAGGGAAACAAGCTGGGACACAAGTTCCACTTCCCCCAGCGCACCCCTGCTCTTGAGTCGCTGCTCCTCATCCGACCTACCAGAACAACTCGGGCCCCCAAGCTGTGAGTCCAAATCGGAAATGAAGTCGCCAGTGTTTTCGGCGGCTGATTTCTTGTTGCGGGATAGATGAGCGGTGTTGTCATTTGAGTTGCCATAAAGAAACTTATAGCAAGACAAGATATAGCTCCGTTTGGTTTAGCCTTTCATGGCAGTTTTCACTGTCTGTTTGTCACCCTGCCACCGTCGTTGTCTTGGGAACCTAAACAACATTGTCTTACATGAGCGTCCAATCTACGAATTGGCGACATGTCACGGAGATGTTGCCCTTTGATACATCCGCAGTTTGGGGACTGGGGTGTGCCAGGCTGCTTGTTGATGGGGTGCGCAGCGTCCGAGCGCTGGCAAAAGTGTTACCCTCCCGCTGAGCATGAAGGTAGCCTTCCTCACGGTACCAGTATGGTGCTTGTACACACACACGCACACATACACCTACAATGTGCCATCTAAACAACATCAAACTGCTACATGACCGACCATGCCAGTCTCTTCCGCCCGCCCGACGTGTGTCCCAGTCTATCCCAGCCCCCTTCCCTTTTCGTCCCAACTTCTTGCGACTCGACTCGCGTACTCGTCGGGTCTTTCGAGAAGAATTCCACGTTCCCCGCTCGGCACAATTCGAACGCCACGGCTCTCTGCGTGGCGACCAAAATGACCAACCAAAAGTCAGCTATCAACCTGAGCACTGACTTGACCTGCAGAAGTCTTGGGACCTTCACCACACCGTCGTATTGTAGCTTGGAGTTAAGTCCAGAGTACCGCGGAGGCACATGGCTAAGCAAGTTAGCCCTGTCATGCGCGACTGGTCTCGGCCGGGGATGATCTCGGTGGCGCCCCGTCGTCGCTGGCTGTGAACAGCTTCGACAAATCAGCTTGTCCGGCTCTGCACTACTTGGCTCATCATTGAGTCTTACTGCACTCAACCTAGGACTCAGATCGTGACTTTTGCTCTGATGGGTAATGTGCACGCCGTGTTGTCTTTGCTTTTTTTTTTTTTTTTTTTTTTTTTCCCGCCCCATATCACGACTTCTTGTCAGCAAACTTGCGAGGTTGGGTTGTGAGTCGGTCTCCCCGCAGAACTACTATTATGGCGTTTGTTGCCAAGAGTCGCAAACCATTGTTGCTTTTTACCTCGTCATTATTTTTGCCCACCTCTGATTAGTTTTGTAG
The DNA here is from genome assembly GCA_020623695.1 of Calonectria henricotiae. Lineage (NCBI taxonomy): Eukaryota > Fungi > Ascomycota > Sordariomycetes > Hypocreales > Nectriaceae > Calonectria > Calonectria henricotiae. The sequence continues at coordinate 55,245 of JAHVYB010000239.1, forward strand.
TTATCGGGAAAGACAGAGGAAGCCCTGTCATTGACCACTTCACTCTCACGCACTTGGGATGACGATGAAGGGATGAATACGAGCTGAACCAACACCAAGTCGGAGTAGCTGTCGGCGCCATTGGACGTGCACCCCCAGACTCAAATGCTGTGCATCCTTTGACATTGTAAGTCAACATGGTGATTTGCTAGACGCACGACTTCGGGGCGCTGGTATGAGCTGTCGCGCACGCTTGGGCCTGTCTTGCAGGCTTCTTGGCCATTTTCCTCTGCTGGGCTTGCCGTGTTCACCCATCACGTTGCTACCACGTGGCGAGCGTCGTTGCGTTGAGATATCCATCAGCCATTCCAAAAAGGAACAGGCTAGTTAAACGCACCGAGACATTTTTTGGTGGCTAAGTTCCCCCTCTCTCGAGATTATCACCAATGGTGGCTGAGAGAGGCCTAGGCTCTCCGCGACCCCACGAGTCAGGCCGTGTAATTGCGTGCGTCGATCTCCCGTGCTGAACATGGCCGCAGCAAGTGATTGCGACTGGCCAGCGGTGACAGTTGTGTCTCACCACGCCAGCACACGAGCCCCAATCACCAACGTAACCTAACGTCCAACCCCAATAGATGAAGCAACAGTGCTTTGATTGCCAACTCATCTCAACCATGCAAGATGTTGAATCCTTGGCCCATGATCTGGGACAAAGGTGCCGAGTCGGCAGGGCCCACTAATCAAATGGCCAGCAGCCCCACGCTTGTGCTCGTCCAGTCCTGATCAAGATCATACTGTTATGCTGTGCAAGCCGGCTCAAAGCCCTGTTACCCCCGGTACCTGCACGTCAAGGCATCCCTAATTGTCCTTATTTCCTTGTTTCGAGACCGCTGGTAGACTGGGCATTTGACTTTGGGGTATATGTCGGTTGCTATATTCCCCAGGATGCCGCAGCCATTGTATTTACCCCGTCGCTCCTAGCAATTCTCGTCACCCGAAAGAAATCGCTACTTTTCCCAAACCAGGCAACCAACCAACCAGTTTGGGACGGCCAACCCAGAAGAAGGATATGTTCCATTGCTTTCGGCGCCATGACGCTGCCGCCCTCGTAGCCGCCTTAACGGGATTAGCAGGTTCTAATGTATATTTTCGGGCTTCCTCTAGAAGGCAACACTCACATCATGTGTCAGCGAAGCGTTTCATTGCTGTCCCCTGGCAGGGGGCGCTCCAACACCTACATACATGTGCATACCGGTTACGCTTGGTTGTCATCGAGTGCCCTGAGCAGGGGAGAGCCCTGTTGCGAATGTCTCGGGGTGTGTATATGTATTGTCTCGGCTTCGACGCGGGGAATTGCAGCAGTGTTACAGTGTAAGGCCATCATCTCACCCCACCCTTGAAGCCCGCACGCTCTGCAGGTGCCAATTATCTACGTGACTAGCCCTGGGCTCCGGTTCATCAACAGCCGTCGTGGTGTTTATTACTCTTCCCTTCTCGCCCCAGTCCCGATGACGCATCTACGAAAGGCAATTCTCCCGCAACGTGACCGACATTGACAAGCTCCCACCACTTTCATGACCCACCAGATCTTGGCCACATTCTGGCCTTGTCACCAGACATTAGGGTAACAAAAGAAAATTGCATTGTCAAGCAAAGGCCTTATGGAGGCATCTGCGAGTGCCTCATCATGCCTTGTGCTCACATGACCTGATCCCGTGTTTTCATCTAGGGGGCCATTGCAGATCTGCCAATAGTGGTTATGCCAAGGTTGAACTCAACCGCAGCAGCCCTGGCATCGTGGTGGATTATTTCCCTCGCCACGGTCCCGGGTTGGTACCACCGGGCTCGGAAACATTCACCGTGGGTCTTCAGAGGCAAACATCTTACTCAAATGAGTGCGTGTTCGCATGTTAAGCGAGATGGCATGTGGAGAGTCACGAATCCAAGGACAACCAACACGCTGCAAGGTAGCATTCGGCACCGCCTCACGCGTCGATAAATGAAGAGAAACAATAGGCTTATTGGAGGCTTATTTCGTCCAATGTATAAGCGAGCTCCAAAAACAGGCGTCCATTTTTTTCCTGGGCCGATATTCCCATAAACTCCATATGACAGTAGTAGTATGCGGCGTCTTCAATTCAAAGATGTCCTGATTTTTGGTCCATGCCCATATTCAACGTGGCAACTTAAAGACCGGTCCCTAAATTTCTGGCCCTTCCTTCACCAGCAGTCATCATCTGATCTTCCCTGTCACCCTGACACAAGCTGGCACACCTGACGCAGCCCAACAAGGCCGCATATCGGGTCGTCCCAAGTAAACGATCGTAATACTCCGACCTGCATGCAACAACCAACAGCACGTCTGTTTGTTAGCATGTGGAATTAGCCGGCATAATAAAACAAATCCCCCCCAAAAATGTGACGTAGGGACCCAGCATTCCACCGTAATCAATCAAAATACTTTACTTCCTTCGCCGGGCGGGAACCGCGGCTCGGTTCCTCTTCATGAGCAAGTCTTTGGTTGTTTTGGTGTTCTTGCTCAATTTGGGAGCCATTCGCTCATCCACTTTCTTCGCCACACGGTACACCGTAGATCCGACTTGCTCATCTCGGGGCCCGCGAGCCTCGCGGGACAGGCTCTTTTCGACCGTGGCGATTTTTCTTTTCTTGGAGCGCGACGCGGAGACGGCAGCCTTCAGCCTCTCGTCCTCGTCCTCGTCCTCGCTCGACGAGTCCGTGAGAAACTCGGCAGGCAGGAGATTCGGGACCTCGACCTTGCCGGCCCGTCGCTTCTTGGTCAGAGCGTCTGCTGATACCGCCAAGTCTCCGGCAGCCTCAGCCTCAGCCTCCTCCTCGGTCTTCTTACGCTCTTCAGCCTGTTGCTTGAAGAGCGTGTCCCTTTGCTGACGCTTGCGTTTCTGAGCCGCCGCTTGTCTAAAAGGCTCAAGTTAGGGAGAGGGGAGAAAAAAGCACGAGCACATGTGTATGCTGGGAACTTTTGCAAATGGCAAGACTTACTCGTGGGCCGCTTTCTGGGCTGCATGTGCCGACTTCTTGATATCCGACGCTATCTTGGTAGTTGACACAGCCTCTGGCGCCTCGTCATCGCTGTCCTCCTCATCCTCTTCGGGCTCCGGGGCGGCGGTCTTTGCCGATGTCATGGGGACCGGTGCCATAGCTTCAGCGCCGTCATCGTCTCCGAATACCACAAGGTTACCCTCTGCAGGTGCTGAGGCAGGTTCCGTAGAAGTTGAAGATTCGCCATCCTTGGCCCTCACTGGCAGCTGCTGCTGCTGACGCATTGAGTCATCAGAGGCTGGTGCTTCAACCGGGGCGTCCTTGTGCGACTCCTCTTGGTGCTTTTTGCTCCGTGTTCTTGGTGCCATTGCGGATGTGTGTTATGAGATGCGATGGGTTTGATGTGAGTTGTTCTGAGTTCGAGTCTGGCACAGAGGCCGAGACGGGTGGGGAAAAAATTAATTCAAGTGGCTCGTTGGGTTCTACTATTGAAACAAAAGCCTCACGGAATACTCATGTAGGAATTAGAGTTGGCTCTGGTTGGATGTTGATTTTGACAAGAGTCTGGTCTTGATGAACCTTGGGGAAAAAAATTATGCTGAGGTCGTTTTTCGGTGAACACCCTTCACCATCGGGATTTGCTGCATCTGATTGGCCAGATCCGCTGTGGCTGCCCTCGGCATGTGGCTGGTGCCCCGTCCAACCTCACGCTATTCACAACAACTCATCATATCCTGTCCTGGATTTGCAGGTACTCTGCCAATCGGTGAGGCAAACCAATTCAAGGCATAATCTTCGTCTACAGAACTCAAATACTCTATTCATGCCTAGATAGCGATAATGCATCGCCACCGGGGATCGCGGCAGATATGCGGCCGGCTGCTGTGCGCTAGTCCAGCATCGGCATCTTCAGCGATGACTACACTAATGGCTTCACATGCTGCACGCTTGGGGCAGCCGTCTGCCAATCGAGCATCTCAGGTGCGGACTTTTGCTACACCCCGAGCACCGAGGCCTCCCCCGCGCGCACCAAAGCAAGGACCGTCGCCCACAGAACTCTACAACCTCGAGGGCCTCAGTGTCGAAAAATTTGACCATGTCATGAAGATGAAGGGTACCTTCAACAGCCTATCGGCAGCAGGGTATTACGGGGTTGCCCAGAGATTTGCAGACGCGATCAAGAATGGGGCAAATCCGTTGAGCGTGAGGCTGACTGGAGGTGAGCCGTCTTGGTTATGATGTGCTTATTAGGTAACAATAAGTTGCTGATAGTATCATTTTAGAAAATGCTGTTTCATCGCTGGTCTTGTATGAGATTGGGTGTATCATTCGGCATACGAGACCATCTCAAAGCTCCATGTCGCTTTCCGTAGCCCTGTGGACATCCGCATCGGAAATGGGCAACCAGCTTGCAACCATCTCAAATGCAAGAGACATGGTTCGGTCCGGTGTCTGGGGCACTAGGAAACCGTTTGCAAAAGTTGAGACTCGTTTCAGACAGCTTGTGTCTGAAGGGAAGAACCCGAATGCTCTGACCGTCCAGGGCGAGTTGCTATTCAAGCTGGCCAAGTATGCCGAGGCAACAAGGACGCTGCAGAAGGCGCTTAACCTGGGGAACGGTGAATTCGAATGGAAAACGGATTGCCAATTGTGCTTGGCCAAGGCATATGCGAAGCTTCAGAAGGTTTCTGAGGCAAAGGCCATTCTGGAAGAAATTTCTGTCTCGGGGTCTCCAGATGTGAGTGCCGAGTTGGGCAAGTTGCTGTTATCCGACAACTCGGACAAGGCAGAGCAGCTTTTATACACAGCAGCCATCAATGGAAAACCAGATAATTTTTCCCAGCTCTCAGAAATTGCCGCGGAGAACCAGGCCAAGGCTAAAACTCCACAGGAAAAGAACGAGCTTCGCCTCTGGGCCATGGAATGGGCACGCCTGGCTGATCCAAAGACGCCATTCTGAGGCCTTTTGTATAATATATATTTCGAGGTTGTGCCACGTGGCTAATGACATTCTCACTTCCTTCGTATGTTTGTCTCAAACAACGTCTTCTGCTTTTTTGACGTGTTTCCTGGTTTGGGTTTAACAAGTCCATGCTTGCTTGTGCCGCTGCCATTGTCTTCTGGTTTTCTATCAGTCCCCTTGTCCTTATCCTTGTTATCCGAATGCTCTCCACCGTCTCTCTCGCAGTTTTCTTGTACTCCCTTGCCAGTAAGTTCTGGAAACTTAACACGCCAATTTCCATCAAGGATTGATTTGTCGTTTCCGTAAAGCCCGGCCTGGTATGCAACCCTCATAGCACTGAGACAATAGTTCCGTCTCTCTGAAAAGTCAAACATTGGCTTTGGATATGTTCCCTCTTCGGCTTCCGTCATTCCATCGCCTTTTATACGAACCCCTGCTCTCCTTTGATCTGGCAAAGGCGCTTTCCATGGCTCATAGATGTACTTTTCGTCCATGTTCTTCAACTCCGGAACCCATCGCCGGACAAAGTTTCCCTGCTTATCCCATTTCTGCCCAAAAGAGATGGGGCTGTAGCACCGAAAGTATTGCGAAAAGAAGGCGGTACAAGACAACCATTGCCAATTCCCGGCGTTACAAGCCGGCTCGTGGTCCAATAGCCATTCTTCAAACACTTCGGCCCCGCGTTCCCAGTCAATGTAGCATCCGCCCCTCGTCAAAAAACATGCAACGCTGTGTCTCCCTAGATGGTGTATCCAACCCTCATGCCTTAGTTGCCGCATGAGAGCATCGATCCAGGGAAATCCCGTAACCCCCCACTTCCATCTCTTGAGCCAGATTTCTGCTTCTTCCGAGTCGATGTGATACTCACCTGTCGTGATGCCCGTTTTCAGGTCATACTTGGATGGCAGATGCCAAGGGATAAATCGGCAGTATGGGTTACCCACCGTCTGAGAAAATGAGTGTCCCAGTGCTGCCTGCGCGGCAAAGTACATGTCTCTGAAAAGTAGCTGTCCTGTTAGACTCTCTGGTGGCGTCGAAGCACCCTTACCAAAGGCTCTGACAACGTCTAATACCCGCCAATAGAACTCTCTCGCGGAGAGTGCGCCAAAGTGCAGGAATGGGGAAAGGAGAGTGGTGGACTGCGGCTCAAACTGAGCCGGGCTTGTCCTGGGCTTCTCAAATGTGGCCGTATATCTATGGTCTGCAATTATTTTATCGAGCATTTCCAGAGCAATTGTCTCTCCTCCCCGGTGAGGAGTCGTCGCTGGTGGAAAACCGAGCTCCTCCATTGTCTCAATAGCAAAGTCGCCATTTGGCCCAGAAATTCCAATGTAACCTATCTCATTCTTTATTCTCTTCTCTGAGTTGATGTCGGGTTCCTGCTCTGGTTGATCTTGCTCAAAGTTCACAGGCATGTCTCCGGGGTCGGGAAGGCTGCTTGGTGCTGGAATTGGCTTGCGTATCTCTCCCACTTTCTTGCCTGCCTCTCGAATCTGAGCCATGGACATTGTAGGCTTCCCCCCATTCTTCTCGACAATTTGGTCGCTATCCCAAAGAGTTCTACCAGAACGTATGACAACTTTTACGCCGGCATCCTTAGCCGCTTGCACGACGACAGCATCTCGCTCGTGAGCATAGGCATCTGTGTCTTTTTCGAACACAAGGTGTGTTGCTTTCCAGGCTTTAAAGAGCTTGGGGAACAGAGTCTGAGGTGCTTCTCTCAACACAAATAATTTTGATTTGGGATTGAGCTTGGTAATGGACTGGGACAGGTCGTTTTGGCAATCCAGACTGAAAATGGCTTAGGATTCAGCAAATTAAGCTGCTTATTGGATTTGGATACTCACAGAAACTGCCATCGATTCAGCCCACCCCTTGCTCTATAAACATAGTAGGGATCCCAGGTGAATATGGGCCAGAGCACGGCAGGATTGATATCCAGGGCCGCCTTTAGTGCGGGAGAGTCGTGGAGTCGCAGGTCAGTACGGAACCAATAAATTACTCTGTGTTCTGTCATTTTTTGGACTTTGTGGTTGGTTAGTGGTTGTGCGTGGGTGTTCAGGTCGGTGCTGTGTGTGAAAATGATGAAAAGCGGCCGGGACGTCCAAATCAAGTCATGATGTCAACGCGCAGCCACAGTACTTGCGTGAGACATAACCACAGAGGTCAGAGGACACTCACATCGCCCAATATCAGCATAGGCGATATGTTTCCATTTATTATAGTAGGCTCGGATAATATCTCCTTTTTTCATTCTTTTTGTTCCTCTTCTTCTCTCGTTTTCTTTCTTTTTTCTTTCTTTTTTCTCCCCATTAACATTGGCTTACAATTAGGCGGCGACAAATTTGCAGTATGCAGTATGTATCACGTGGATAAGAGGCCAACAAGTCATACGTGTATGCAAAGTCAAAGATGAACAACAGAATATTAATGCGATGTTTTTATTTGTTTTTTATTGGGTCAAAAATAAAGACATGTTTCGCCCAAATAAGCCTGGAAGCACATGTTCAATACATGATGGCAGGCTCGGTTACACAATGGCATTGCTACCCCGTACCATACAATCAACTTCTCTCACCACCACCGATGGCACAACCTTGGGATATTCCCCTGAAAACTTTAATATACAATATTTTATTTTGGTACGGATTTCTGATTGTAAAGTTGTTGGAGACATCCGTATTGCATGCTGTGGATTCGCCTGGATGTCGTTGCCTCATTCAACACTGGTTCATAGAATGTCCTCAAGGCACAATCTTCATAAGTATGCCTTTGAGTATGAATCAATATAGAAAGGTGCCGGTTCGGTGATACGCGCTCAGACGGATTCGGGGATCACAACGCAAAATATGCCGCAAAGGACAAACAGGTTCACCCGATCTCGCCACACTCTTCTCAAGTGGTCCAACCGCGGAAGTAGCCTATCAACTTGTGATGCTTGTGTCGCCATTGCATCCGAGAGTCCTACGGCCGGGGCTTTTTTTTTTTTTTTTTTTTTTTTTTTTTGTGGGGGGGGGGGGGGGGGTTTTTTTTTTTTTTTTTTTTTAGGGTTTTTTTTTTTATCTTTTTTTTTTTTTTCCACTGTAGTTCATGTCACGAAAAAAAAAAAAGTGGAGTTTGTTTGTGTTTACATTATTTTTGTGGACAGTTTTTGTTTTTTACTCTTTTTTTTTTTTTTTTTATATTTTTTTTGTTTGGTTTTTTTTTTTGTTTTCTTTTTGTTACTGACATATTTTAGTTGTATTTTTTT
>JAHVYB010000240.1:2800-42383 GCA_020623695.1 Calonectria henricotiae
GTTGGCAACCAGCAGGTTCGCGTGGGATCGCGCATGCCCGTGGCGGGCGGCGGGGCAGGGAGGAAAGGAGAGACGTGTTCGGGCGTGAAGGAGGGGGGTGGTCAAGGAAAGAAAAAAAAAAAAAAAAAAAAAAAAATCTACAAAAGCTTGGGGTGGCTTGTGTTGATTGAGAAAAAGAAAGAAAAAAAAAGAAAGAAACCCCCCCCCCCCAAAAAAAAAAAAAAAAAAAAAAAAAAAAAGACGATAACCCACGGAACATATAAGTTTCGGAAAATGAACCCAGAATGGTGATTTCATCGCCAAAGATCTTGGACGGGGGCCAGGATACGCGGTCAGCGTTGGAATAGACGCTGAATTCGGCTAATTAGCTTGATGAATGAATATTAAACGAAAACGAAAGAGACTTACCCATATACGACAAGGGTGCCGCCTCGTCGAACATAGTTGATGGAGTCTTCTAGAATTTTGACTGAACCCGTCGCCTCGACAACTGTAATATTATTAGAAAAATTATTTGAGGCTTTGAAAGCGGCTTACCAATATCGAAGCCATAGGGATTTTCAGTTCGAAGCTGGGCAAACTGCTTGGCAGGGTCACTTCTAGAGAGTTCGACATAGACATCAGCGGCATCAAGACTCTTGGCCAAGTCCATTTTGAGACCCCCAGGAGCGGCAATTGTGACCTTGCAGCCACCGTTCTGTCGCAGGAGTTGGGCAAGCATCTGAAGCAGCTTTAGTTAAATTATTAATCAACATAGGGGCAAAGGAAATAAATACCAGACCAGTGGGACCAGCTCCAAACATGAGAACATGGGACCCAAGCTTGGGACGAATCTTCTCCAGGCCGTGGCACGCACACGAGGCGGGCTCAAGAAGAGTGGCATCAACCCACGAGAGATTCTGGATCTTGAAAACCTTGGCTGCAGGATAGGCGCAGTACTCGGCGAACCCGCCGTCCATCGTAACACCGTGAGCATTGAACTAGTTTAGGTTAATCTTGTTCTAAGGGAGTAATTGCCTGGAATACTCACATTCTCGCAGAGGAGGGGTTGACCACGGCGGCAGTAGAAGCACTCAGTGCAAAGCTCGCTGTTATCTGCGGCCACACGGTCTCCAATGGAAAAGCCATTGACGTTCTACGACTGGAGTCAGAGAGAATGAGAAGAAAGATGACACGCTGTATATTTACAAACCTTGCCAACGGCCGCAACCACGCCAACGGTCTCGTGGCCAGGGATCAAAGGAAACTTGGCGATGAATTCACCCTCGTGGATATGCTGCCAATATTGTTAGTCCATGGCCATGAAATGGAGTTGATACCAGCAGCCATTACCAAATCTATTATCATTGAGTTAGCGATACAACATCCTTGGATGGGGACACCGGTTCGATTTACCAGTTCCGCACACACCGCAGGCCTTGACTTTCACTAGGATATCATTGTCTCGCATCTGGGGTAGCGGGACTGTTATGATGGACCAATCTCCAGGCTTCTCATATCTGAATACGGGGTGGGGACAGAATTAGCAACAGAAAATAACGAATGATCAAGCAACCATGCAAGCGCGGGTCAGCCCTGATGGATACAGTGGCCTTGTGCATATATAGTGGCCACCCCGCATGTATTTAGGTGGACGAACCTGAGAGCCTTCATCTCTGTAGGGAGCGAGACCATTTTGGCAATTTTCTTGTGTAAGTCCACGAATAAGAGAAGTATAATGGGTCAATTCAGATGCTAACAGAGACAGAGGAATAGTTTGCTCAAGTAGTGAAGATTGGATAACGAGAGCGGATGGTCAAGGTTGTCGAGAAGAGGAACGGAAAATGACTGGAAAAGAGCGAGTATTTCAACGCCTGGAGACCAGTTTCTGAGGCCAGGGGGGGCTGATACTCAGCCCAAATCTACGATGTTAGCCAAACCAAAGCAGTCCGAAATGAAAACTACTACATCCCTGGCATCCCAACGGATGAAGGTGTTCGAGCCGTCGATCCAGGCTCCCGAAAGACCACATTCAGGCGAGGGGCTTGGGATTACCCCCACCCATTCGAACACAACTACACCGGTAAACAGGCCAGTTATCAAAACCGTGTCCCATATTGGAAACTGCTGTGGATGTCCAAGGAGGACATGCCACCTCACGAGAAGCTCAGACCTTTGTCCCCGGGTCACTATGGCCTGGTCCCATCCAGTGGCTTTCGGTCCTTTCGACCGTCGTCGCTAAAGGGAACGGGGATTGACCGAGAATGAGGATTGTGATATCACGCATGATATTACTGACTCAACAACAACATTTTCCCTGCATTGCAGAAAGAGCTGACGTCCATTCTCCCGGGGTTGACGTAAATGCAGGGGAAATGTTAACCTGCAACATCCCCCGCATCAATCCCAATGTAACTTATTTGGACGGATGGAGGAAACGGCATTCTTTGCCTGCGCACCTCATGTGGTATGCGTTGGGTTGATCATATTGAGACAAGTAAAAAGAGCAAGGGCCATGGAAACTTGATGGCTGAGTGCCAGGAAGCCTTCGTCATGGCGTCCTGTCTTCCGACTACAGCGTCGCACTCACACCACAAAAGCTACCGTCCAATGTTATCCGTCCCCCTCTAAACTGGACGACTCGATATCGCTCGCTATGTGAGGCCGCCACGACTGACCCTGAGTGGAGCGGAATACCGCGATGCTATCCGCAAACTGAGCTAAGGCTTGGTTGGATTCAGGGGGAAGAGGGTGGGGTGAGGTGAGGTGAGCTGTCGTTCGGTAACATTCGCATCCATCACCAAGGAAGGCGCCTAACCGAATTGCATCCTGCAGTGCAGCTCAACGTCTGCAAAGCGAGCCAACAATACGACTGGTGATGCTGCTCCCGCTTACTAGAGGTGGTTTACTGCCACATCGCTCACTTACATTCATGAAGGGCATTGCAAATGCGCTCGCGACATTGAGATGGTATACTAAAAACTACGAGTGCCGAGAACGGTTCCGTACGAGTTGGCGAGTTGTCGCACCTTGTGGTGGCTGTCCTGAAAAAAGAACGTGTTTTAACAGAGCATCTGACGTAAGAGTCAGTCGATATACATAGTGTTTTGAATATGCTCAATTTGCGCCCAGCCACCCACCCTGAAGCCCTATTGGGTTCCAGTTATCCATCGATCAAGGGCAGAGTGCGATGCGTTCGCTTCTATATCGTCAACCAAGGCTAGCGAAAGCTGTTCTCTCGCACGAACCCTGCAATTGTAGATGCAACTAGGTACAGTTGGTATACTGCCTCCTAATGGACAGGGTTTGGACCGGTTCACAAATTGAATTTCACCTAGCTTCGACAATTTCACAAGCCAACGCAAACGCGACGCACATTTGGGAAGTAAGTTGGTTCACATAAGTTTTGACATCTCACGCATTCCCGAGCAATTAATCTCGTTGACGGCAAAAAATTGACCCTGATGCAAATGATTTCCGAGGATCTACCCTCAAAACTCCCACGGTGTCTTCCACGCAACCTGTCTCACGAGCGGACCCATGGTAAAAAATTGCCCTCCATTTTTAGAGTACATGTCGATACCGTTTCGCCATGCATCTCAACCGTTTGATCATCCAAAGGAAATGGCTTCGTTTAAGAAGGGGGAGCGCCACGGCCACGGCCGTATCCACCACGGCTATAATCAACGTTAGAATTTGCACTTTCTCATCACCATTGACTTCCCGAGGGGAATACTCACAACTGAGGAGCGTACTCGCCGGGAGCACCACCCTCCTTGCCCTCGCCAGCATCCCTTCTTCGGTATCCACCCTCACGGTCGCCACGGTCGCCACCACGGCCACGACCGAAAGGTCGTCGCTCTCGCTCACCCTCGCCGAGCATGCCACGGGGAGGAGCGTGCGATCGCTGCTGCTTGATGTGGGTAGCAGGAACGATCTCAGCAGGGAGGTGGAGCCATTCGCGGAGGTAGTCGAGACCCTCGGGGGTCAGGGTGTAGTAGTAGTACTGCCACGAGAACTGGGTCTTGACGTAGCCACGGGAGGTGAGCGACTGGCAAGCCTTGATGACGAACAAGTTCTTGGTGTCGATATCGGAGTGCTTGGGAAGGTTGAAGTCCTTAGCAGCGACGAGGACACCCTCTCGGAAGAGGTACTGATGCGATTGTTAGTTTCTGGCAATTCGCTCCTAGTTCGCCGGTCGGTCATTACCTCGTGGATCTTCTTGCGGTCGGCCTTGGGAATCAACATCGTGGCGGTTGTGCTGCTCGAGGGTCAAGTCGATGTTGCTGCTAGATGGTTTTCGTTTTGAGCGACGAAGGCAGATCAATTGATTTGTGTTGTGGGCGCGCGGAAATTCAAAGTGGGGTGCTCTTACCCTGATTTTTATCAGCACGTGCCGATAAGATCCCGAGGGTTGTGGCTGGTGCTCCCCGTGGCTGTGAATCCCCAGACGCCATGACCCATTAAAAGTTTAGCTGACATTCGGCAGAGAGGTCTAGCCGCCTGCCTTTCGCATCACGCATTCAAGTCGCATATCCTCCTTCATACAAACTACCTGCATCGCGGAATCATGTCCCCACCCAGCTTGAACGTGCTGGTCACTAGCTTCGCGGGTCTTGGGTTGCCGCCCACCTTTGTCCTGCCGTTGCCTCCATCAACAACCATCTCCGAGCTACGGGATCAGATCGGAGACCGACTGCCATGTACAGAATCAAGGCTCATCCTAACGACCATCTCGAACAAACAACTTCCGACGGAGTCAACAATACCTATTTCTAACTATCTCTCATCCAGCCAAGATGATTTTCTGTCGCTGCGACTCTCAGTCCCTCTGTGCGGTGGCAAAGGTGGTTTTGGATCTCAACTTCGCGCGGCAGGAGGTCGCATGTCATCACGAAAGAAGAAGAACCAGGATGATCATGGTTCCAGCCGAAACCTCGATGGCCGGCGCCTGCGCACGGTGAACGAGGCAAAGGCGTTGGCTGAGTATCTCGCCATTAAGCCGGAGATGGAGAAGAAGGAAAAGGAAAGGCGACGCGAACGATGGGAGCAGGTTGTGCAGTTATCGGAGCAAAAGGAAGCAGAGATCAAATCGGGGAATAAAGGGCGTATCGACGGCAAATGGGTGGAAGATAAGGAAGAGAGCAGTGAACGAACACGAGATGCGGTCCTCGCCGCAATGAAGGCCGGCAACTACAGGGATAATCTTCTGGGCACCTCTCATGACTCAACTTCTACCCAGCCAAGCAACGACCAATCAGGCTCCGAAGATGACAAGGATGCCTCTTCTCGGGGATCAACGCCGCCACCTGAGGAAAAGAAGACTGGAAAGGCAAAGGCGACGCCATTTTTTGGGTTTGACGAGGACGATGAGTTTATGAGTTCGGATGATGACGAGGCTGAGAAACAATGATTGACAGTGGCATCTTACGGTATTGGGGGGTTATTCATTTTGAGGGCGGGTCACTTAGCCAATGGCAACGGAGATTTTCGGGATTACGGCGCACGGGGACCCTCAATGGTTTGTCGAGAGATTTTTGAATTGCCCAGCGCTTCCGAGTTAATAGATAGTACACAGCACATGATACCATTTTTTTCTCTCTCTATTGCTGACAGTACATGGCCCCATGCTTCCACTTTAGGTTCACACAGGCAGGCATGATTTGAGGCACAGGCAATACAAGAGCCAATCTCTTTTCGAGGTTTGTCTACAGCTGAGTCAAGAAAGTGGTACAATTGCAGCGCGTCTGCTCAGTCATCTGTCAGCTACTCCACTGGTTCTCCAACGCTACAGATCCATCTTAGGCGTCCAGCTTAACGGGGAACTGGCCAGCCTCTGCATGTCAAGTTAGTCTTCATAATCTCAATGGAACAGTGTTCTTCTTGTAGAGTGTGCACATACCACGCTGCTCGTCCCATCGGTTGTACCAGCCGGAGGGGCAGAGGGATCGGTAGGAGAGCCAGAACTGAGCATCAATTAGCGATTGAGAAGTCCATTGGCCATCTTCCACAACTGGTGTCGCATACCTGGCGGCAAGGGGCAAAGTCCTCGCCCTTGGCGTTGATGCACTTGTGGTAATCGACGTAGTTTTGCCAGCAGTGCTTGGTTTGGTTCTGGTTGGGGAAACGAGCGTCGGTGCCTATTGAGGGGTCAGGAGGTCCAATTCACATCGCCGAGAGCGCAATTGGGCGCTGCTCGAGGGTCGGTTCGTCGTCAACGGGCGGCGTCGTGGGTTGGACTTACCAGCTGCGCAGAATTGTTAGCCTCGGATCACGGATCAGGTCATTTTTTCGCCAGCGGGATTATCACACTTACCAGTGACAAACTTGAAGGGCTTGGTGACAAGCTCCTGACCGTCGTCGGACATTTTGAATCGATTGAGGAATTGGCTTTTAGGAGGGGAGACTTGTCTTGGAAGATGACGACGTAAGGATGGAGCTCGGTACGTTTGCGAGATTGATGCGTCAACGTTGTCGGCTCGAATCAGGTGGTTCGATTCCGGAAGCTCAGTGGCTGCCTGAGGCCGTCACGGGCCAATGGGGTAAGGCACCGACCCCCATTGGTGGGTCGGATTGCAATTGCACATCAGATGTTCGGCCTACTCCAAACGTTCCTCCAAAGGTCGACAATTTCCAATTGAATCATCACTCTTGGATCTCCCATAGACCCTCCCCACTCACCAAGATGCGTTCCACCATCGCTCTCCGAATGTTCAGGCAGACGCCTCGCATGCTGCGTCCCGTTCCCGTGAGTACAATCCCTCATTTGCCTCGCGCGGGCATCGCTGGGCCGAGAATTGATGCTGACCTGATGTTGCAGAAGGAGGACCAGGCCGGTACGTGACGCCACATGGCTTTGTCAAACCTCACCGAACGACCCAAGACGCAGCCATGGAAGGACATACTCAATGGAAGGGAAGAACTAACATTTGTCAAGGCCACACCATCTCCCAGCGCCTCCGAAAGCTCAAGCAGATTCCTCCCGAGCTTTATCCCCTCGGTAAATGCGAACACCTTGCCATTGAGTCTTTTCTCGTGCTAATTGTCTCTGCTAGCCATCGTCGTTGGCTTTGCCCTCGGCGCTGCCACCTACTCCATCTCCCGCAAGTTCATGGTTGACAAGAACCTGCGTCTGTCGCGACAGGGCCCTACTGGCCGCGACACACACCACAACGAGCAAGCTGAGGAGCACTAAGCTTCTGCGTGGGGGTTTGGGAACCTAACGGGAAATTCTACCCATTCGCGACAATTTTTGTTTGTACATGTCCAAGAAGAGCAGGGTGTTCAATCAAGCATAACTGTTGAAGATTGTCCGTGATCTGTTTATTGCTCATGTCCCACCGCCGAGTAACTGTGAACCCAATGCCTCCAAACGCCCTCGCTATGCCAACGTACAAGTGAACACGAAGACTCAATTGCTAGTCCATTATTCCGGTTTTGGTCCAGCAACATCTAATCCTTCCAGCCCTTGCATAGGGTCGGGCCCGCTATCCTCCATGACCTTGGTGTCATCAGCACCTTCTCCCACTTTTTCATCGGCAGCGTGCTCGGCCAGCCAACCCTCCTGGGAATGCATCGTCAGCGATCGAATATAAACAGGGCGAATGAATGAGCTTACTTTTTCCCAAATGGCTGTCTTGCTGCCCAGGCCCTCCTCAGCACTCTTGGGTGCCTTGGCCTGTGAGACTTTGAGGACCCTTCCGAAAAACTCCGATTGATCCATGTTATCGATGGCCTCCTTTGCGTCTGCGGCGTCTTCGTACTCTACGTACGCAAAACCTCGGTGAGCCTCAGTGGAGTTTGGTGCATCAGGCTTGGGGACTTTGACTTCAACAATCTCTCCAAACGGGATGAAGGCGTCGAGGACATGTCTTTGTGTAGCCATCTGGGATAGTCCACCCACGTAGACTGTGGCTTTCCAACGGGCAGCGTCTGTCATCTTGGGCCGTGTAGATTTCAGATGAATCAAGAGTAGCGCATATATAACTCAGTTTTTGGTCCGTTGGAAAATGGTGGCTGGCTGACTTGTAACTGATCCCGAGCTCAGCTCAGTGAGCTGAGGCGCCCGCAGTGAAATGTTTCATCTATCACGTGATCTGTAGGTGCTCTTGATGGTGCCAATTCTCAAGCCAACTTTGTTCAACCAGCAGCCATCCTTAGTCAAGTGAAACTCTTTATCATAAATAGATTTTGTAAAAAAAATTTGATTCGTTAATTTTTAAAGCCACCACCGATTAGTTTAACTCAATTGACCCCACCGCGATGGCCAAGTAAATATTTACCCAAGGTGTTCCTGGCACGATTCACCTAATGGGATACAAGGATATGGATATCACCAATAGCATACAGACACCGAACAAAATATCCATGCTTGGAAACAGCACATATTTTTAAGAAAACAATACAATCCAGGGTTTGGTCTGGAAAGTACCTTATTCATTCCTTTGAGTCGTGCCTACGTTTAATGCTGTAAGGGGACTAAACCCTAGTTCCAGCGTCAACTTCAACAAATATCATTTCAAACATCCTCGCAGCCTTGCAGTAAAGCAATTGCAGCCTCATTGTAACAACAAAACATTCTAATTAAAGCTACTTGCACTGCATGGTGCAGTAGGAAGATGATAAAGCACGTGACAAGTACCCCACCTCCCTCGTCACTTAGGGGGCACGGACCTGGGCCGGCGCCGGGAGCTCCTGAGCGTGGGAGGGATAGCCTGCAATCTGGCATCATACCTCTTGATTGAAGACACCTATCGTCCTTGCCCTGCTTCGACAGACCTCGGAGCTCTATCTCGCGGGCAGAGGCAAGAAGCTTCATATTATTCACTGGCTTCACTTGAGCCAGTGTTGTTAAATATTCGTTTTAACCAAGCTCACCGCCATACCAATCCCCTCTGATATACTTGGCCCTCTCGTCGCACATCCCCCACCATCACCATCATGGTGCGCCTTCGAGATATACCCCGAACGGCCGCTTTTACCTGGTCACCAGGTAGCGGGAAGCCTTTTCTGGCAACTGGAACCCGAGCTGGTGCTGTCGACGGCGACTTTTCCGACGAGAGCAAGTTGGAACTTTGGGATCTTGCTCTCGATGACCAAGATCAAGGACTTGAGCTTCAGCCTGTCGCGAGCATTAGCACGGATACTAGGTAGTTACTCAGCATGATCGCTCGACAGAATCGATGTTAATCCACAGCGCAGATTCTACGATGTTGCCTGGGGACCTCCCGATGAGGATCATCCCAAGGGTATAATTGCTGGTGCCCTCGAGAACGGCTCCCTCGATTTGTGGGATGCCGAGAAGCTCCTAGCCGGAGCTTCAGACGCTTTGATCTCCCAAACCCAAAAGCACACAGGGACAATCAAGGCTTTGCAATTCAACCCATTGAAGCCCCAGATTCTCGCCACCGCTGGCGCCAAAGGCGAGCTGTACATTTACGATGTCAACGATGTCGCGAACCCTTTTCGGCTAGGAAACGCCCAGGCTCGCTCTGACGATATTGAGTGTCTTGCCTGGAACGAAAAGGTTTCTCACATTCTCGCCACCGGTGGCTCTGGGGGTTTCGTTACCGTATGGGACCTGAAGACTAAGAAGGCTTCTCTGACTCTCAACAACAACCGCAAGGCTGTAAGTGCCATTGCTTGGGATCCAGAAAACTCAACCAAGCTTTTGACAGCAACCCCTGATGACACCACCCCTGTCATTCTGCTTTGGAACCTGCGAAACTCGAACGCCCCTGAGAAAACACTTCAGGGTCATGAGCAAGGTATCCTGTCGCTGTCTTGGTGTCAACAAGACAGCGAGCTCTTGCTTTCGTCCGGCAAAGACAATAGAACCATTGTATGGAACCCTCGGACTGGGGAGCGTTACGGAGAGTTGCCTGAAGTCACAAACTGGACATTCTTGACGCGATTCAACCCCCATAACCCCAACCTATCGGCCACTGCCAGTTTCGACGGAAAGATTACTGTGCAGACGCTGCAAAACACCAACCCAGACACCTCCAAGGCTGCGGCGGAGAAGAATCTGAATGATGAGGACTTTTTCCGCGCCGCTCAGGACCAGCCTCAGGATGCTTCGTGGTCATTGAGCAAGGCCCCCAACTGGTTTGAGCGCCCCGTTGGTGTCTCCTTTGGATTTGGAGGCAAGGTTGTGGTTTTCAAGGCCAATCCTACACAGCCCGGCCAGAAGCGATCTTCCAAGATCTCTATTTCAACCTTTTCCGTGGACTCAGAGGTTTCGGAGGCAACCGAGAAGTTCCAGCAGGCCATTGCATCTGGCAATGTGTCCGCAATCTGCTCCGAACGAGTTGAGCAGGCCAAGACTGAGGAGGAAAAGGCCAACTGGCAAGTCATGGAGACGTTGGTTGGAGACAACCCCCGCAGCAAGATTGTTGAGTACCTCGGCTTCAACGAGGACGAGCTTACAAACGGCGCCGAGGAGGAGGCAGAAGAAAAGGAAGAGGAAGAGGAAGAGGAAGATGCCAAGATAAAGCCTGAGGCCAATGCAGATGATGCCGATAAGAAGAAAAAGCGCCTGTCCAACTTCTTTGACGGTGCCGAGGGCGAAGGCGAGGGAGATGACTTCCTCTCTAGTCTAGCCGCCACCAAGGGTGCCAAGACCGACAACCCCTTCGAATTATTCAGCGATAGCGACACCTCTATTGAGAAGGAGATTACCAAGGCATTGATGCTTGGCAACTTTGCCAAGGCTACGGATATTTGCTTAAAGGAGGAGCGAATGGCGGACGCATTCTTAATTGCCAACTGTGGCGGCCAGGAGCTCGTGGACAAGGTCCAGACTGCTTACCTCGCTCGCAAGAAGGGTGTGCCTAGCTATATGCGACTTTTGGGCTCCGTTATCACCAAGAACCTTTGGGATGTCGTCTACAACGCCGATCTGTATAACTGGAAGGAGACAATGGCTATTATCTGCACCTTCTCTGACCCGACCGAGTTTCCAGACCTTTGCGAGGCACTCGGTGACAGGATGAATGAGGAGGGCGAGCGACAGGATGCCTCTTTCTGCTACCTCGTCGGCTCCAAGCTAGAAAAGGTTGTGGCTATCTGGATTGAGGAACTGGAGGAGGCAGAGAAAGCTGGCATGGAGGAGGAGTCTGGCGACTCTACCTTCTCTGTCCACGCCAGGTCGCTGCAGAACTTCGTCGAGAAGGTCACCGTCTTCCGTCACGTTACCAAGTTCGAGGATGGAGAGAAGAGCCTGACAGCTGACTGGAAGCTGGCCACGCTGTATGACAAATACACCGAATATGCAGACATCCTTGCCGCTCATGGCCAGCTAGAGGTTGCTCAGAAGTATCTCGACCTTCTTCCAACCACTTACCCGGCCGCTGAGCTTTCCCGCACCCGAGTCAAATTGGCGACGAAGAAGGCGACTCCTCAGAACACGGCCAGAGCCACTCCAGCGGCCGGTCGAACATCTTCCAGACTCGCCCCCACTGGATACCAAACCCAGCCTGCACCTGTTTCGAGCACACCCAACCCATACAGCAACCTTAACCAGACCACTACTCCACGCGCAACTGCTTCGGTGCCCGCGCAGTCATTTGCTCCTCCTGCAAACCCTTACCAGCCTCAGGGATTTGTACCTCCGGTTGGGTACCAGCCACAACCTCAGCCTGGATACCAACCAGCTGCTCAGCCCGGATACCAGCCGCCGACTCAACCTGGATATCCTAACCCTACCGGTCCTCCGCTAATGGGTGGCCCTCCCCGAAACACAACCCCTTCAGGGCCACCTCCCCCCAAAGCCAAGAGCACGGAGAACTGGAACGATGTTCCAATGGTGACCAAGGTACCGTCGCGCAGGGCTACCCCCAATATCGCCCCCATCACTTCCCCCTTTCCTGGTCAGCCTGGCGGCGTGCCACCACCCCCGACCTCAACTCCATATGGCCAGCGAACGGGTTCCACTCCTCCGCCTCCGCCTCCCAAGGGACCAGCTCCTCCCCGAGTTCAGTCTCCCCTCGCTGGCCCTCCACAGTCATTCCAGGCTCCCCCCCCGGCGTCCGGTGCTCCCAACCCTTACGCACCCCCTCCCCCCGCTGGCGGAGCCGGTCCTCATATGCCAACGGTAGCCCCGCGAACGGCATCTCCGTATAATGCCTCCCCTGCCCGTCTTCCTCCTTCAAACCGATACGCACCGGCGCCTGCAGCTCAGCAGCAGTACAACCAGCCTCCCACATCCGCGCCACCCCCTGGAACTCGACCTCCACCTGCTGGCTCATTTGGAGCTCCTCTACAGGCACCTCCCTCGAACCCGTACGCCCCAACGCCATATGCCGCTCCTCCTAGTCAACTTTCTGCGCCACCAACCGGGCCTCCCCCTATCGGACCACCCCCCGCTGGTCCTCCACGGGCTGGTCCCCCACCTGCCGCTGCACCTGCGCAGCCAGCTCCCCCTCAAGCTGCCAGCCCACCCAAGACCCGACACCCTGCTGGTGACCGATCACATATCCCTGCCAGCGCACAGGGCTTGGTCGATGTCCTGACTCAGGACATGCAGCGAGTCGCTTCCAAGGCACCTGCTACTTTCGCGCCCCAGGTGAAGGATACACAGAAGCGCCTCAACCTGCTCTTTGACCATCTCAACAATGAGGAGTTGGTTCAACCCAACACGATCGAGCAGCTATCGCAGTTGGCATCGGCTATTCAGACCAAGAATTACGATGTGGCCCATAAGCTCCAAGTTGAAATCCAGCGGGACAAGACTGAGGAGTGTGGCAACTGGATGGTAAGATATTCCCCTTGGTATTAGCAAGCACTAGAACTAACAGGTTGTTATAGGTCGGCGTGAAGCGATTGATTAGCATGAGCAAGGCTACTCCTTAATGATGATCCTTGTCCAGCCAGTGTATGTCTTAATTTAGTTGACCCAGGAGAGTGTTATTGGGGTGTTGAATAGTGTAGCTCAGGCAGCAGGAACGGGGATGACTCATGAAATGCACCTAAGCTGAACGACGCCTAGACTAGAAAAGTATATGATGAAAGCTGATTTGTTCTGTGTTTTTTATCCATGATTTTGCTTAGATAAACTACTGCGTGAGGTCAGAAGTTGTGCCCAATTGAAGCAACGGAGTACAACCTTGAATCCCATGATTCAACAACGCCTCTGGCAATGGTTGCTAGAACATGACGAAATGAGGCATGCAATTTAGTGACTGGAAGAGCATGGTAATGCTATGATTATAACATCTGCATCGTTTGGGTAAGAAATCGAACTATGAGCTTTCACAAAGAACATTAAAAACTAATCTTTATCAGCATCAAAGAGCACAAAAATGTGGAGAGGATTTGGATGAATATGCCGAGTCCAATGACTAACAAGACAAATTGTGGGCGCGATTTGGGAATAAAAGGACAACATACTTTGTAACCTAAAAGAGGTTACAAGTATTACTGCTGAACTACTGCAGCAATTCTCAGACACCGAGCGCTTGTCGTTCAAGAGGGGGGAAATACAGGTAGGTTGCAGTTGTGATGTCACGCAACCCTGGTGTCCAGGGTAGTAGGACCCCACGCTCGGTTGGGGAACGCATGGGCCAGCTGTCAAGCCCACCACTTTACACTTACTTGTAGACAGCACATCATCGCCACGACGCCCCGTCCCAAGGTGCTCTCACGTCCTCAATCTACACCATGACCCAAACCGCCCTCAGTCCGGAAGACGCCGCAGCCAAGCGTGCTGCCGACCAGGCTCGCCTGCGAAAGGAGCGCCGTGAAGCCAAGATTAAGGCAGGCGGCTCTGCTCGATTGAACAAGATCACTGGCCTTGGTGGCCGTGGTAAGCTCCACAGCTGCGATTCATGACAGGAGGCTTCTCGGGCAAAGTCGACTGACTGATTGTCTTTTGCATACAGAACCTGTCCCTGCGCCTCAAACATCGAACGAAAGCTCGCCCGCCTCAACTCCTGCTGCCAAACCGGCCACAGCATCAGCTCAGCATGCCGACCCCGACGAGGTCGACATCTCAGAGCACTACTATGAGCCCAAGAAAGCCGCAGCCCGTCAGACCCCGTCAGCCCCCGCCGTGAGCGAGGATGACCTCCGCCAGATGATGCTTGGTTTTGATCGTGGCAACCCACCCCGTGTCCCAAGTCCCAACCCTGGCGCACCCCCCAATCTTGAAGAAGACCCGATGATGAAGATGATGTCCCAGCTCATGTCAAGCGCCGGCTTTCCCACGGACGGCTCCTCCCCCTTCCCTGGAATGCCCGCCGGTGCCAATCCTTTCCAGCCCCAACCCGTTCAGCAGCAGGCACCCTCGACGGCTGCGTACATCTGGCGCATTCTGCATACTTTCGTCGCCCTGGGCCTGGGCCTGTACGTTGTGCTCCTCACGCCCTTTGCGGGCACAAAGGTTGAGCGCGAGCGCGCCGCACTGCCCATTACAACCCCCGAGGACCCTTTCAGCACGCCTGTCGACGCCACCGAGGTGGAGACGGACTTGGAGCAGCGCAAGCACCTATTCTTCTGGACATTTGCCACGGCCGAAACGCTTCTGCTCACTACACGCTTTTTCATTGACAAGCGCGGCACGCCGCCTGGGGGCATTGTCGGCACGGTCGTCAACTTTTTGCCTCAGCCGTACAAGGGCTATGTGGAGATTGTGATGCGCTATGGTCGGATTTTTACGACAGTACGAGCCGATATGCTGGCATGTATATTTGTTCTGGGTGTTTTTTCGTGGGTCAGGACATAGGAGAAAGGGAAATGACTACAAATAGCTTAATGAGGAAACAGAGTTATCATAGCAATGGAGTTGTGGTTTGGACGTTTTACACTCTAAGGGCCCTGTAACAATGAATGGTGAAATAAGTGAATGTATGCTTTTGGGAGATGTTAACTTGTTTCCAGGTTCTTAGTAAGCATGTAATGGAGGCGTGGGGTCGAAGAGGTAAGGAAACCAATTGAGCATCGTCTATCTATTTTTGATATCCGTGTTTCTTTGAGAGAAAGGCAGGAGTCATCAATCAAAATTAAGGTCAAGTAATTGGAAGTTATTAGGCTGGTAGAATAGCTACTTGTTCGACCAATAAATGCAAATGTGTATGTACTGATAGACCCGGTCTGGGCCAAAACAAGTATTATGACTGAAGAATTTTTTATTAAAAAAAAAGGGAAAAAAAGGAGGTTCGCTATGGTTTCTAGTATGTAAACAATGAGACCTAACTTCTCTTCAACCAGATACTTTTGGACAATTATAATTACTAGCGTCATGTCTCCATGACCATCTTCAACAATCTCCCGAACACGCCCCTTACTCGGTCGGGATTTTCCTTTATACAACTAAAGACGACAGCCGTGCTGGCTGCAAACACCAGTGTTTCTCGCCACTGTTTGTCGATTGCGTACCGCCTGGGTAACAAGGTAGCCATGGCACGGGGGGCAACAAAAAGGGAAATGTCCTTGCGTCGGCTCGGTGTCTCGATGAGCATGCTCCAGCCGCAAAGTAGACAGCCAGTGCCGACGCACAGCCCGCCGTCGATGTGCTGCCGGCATTTGACAGAGGTTCCAAGGAGACGGGGGCCGATGCGAGTGCGGGCG
Source organism: Calonectria henricotiae (assembly GCA_020623695.1). Taxonomy (NCBI): domain Eukaryota; kingdom Fungi; phylum Ascomycota; class Sordariomycetes; order Hypocreales; family Nectriaceae; genus Calonectria; species Calonectria henricotiae. The sequence continues at coordinate 18,347 of JAHVYB010000240.1, forward strand.
AGGCAGACACCGTAGTAAAATAGACTAATGAAAGAACCAAGAAAGGTGGCAGAGCGACAAGAGGATGCGACGGCGCGGAGGAGAGCCTTGCGGGATGGCTTGCGCAAGGCGAGGGCAAGGGCCAGAGGAAAGTATGTAGCCATGGACCATTTCCAAGCACGAAGGAAGCGACTGACGGCATGGTATTCGCATGAAGGACCACAACCCATATGAACCATCTCGCAAGGTATGGGTACCGTTATCGCGGGGTCACCCCACTGCGGAGGCCAATTATAATCGGCACACATTGGTTCCAATAGGGCCGCCTGGCTGGTATCCTTGCCATACTCGAACTCTCCCTTTCGGCATCTGCGGAGAGCCTCTATGAGACGCAAGTCGACTGAGGCAGCTGACGTGATCCATTTGTTGTAAGACCGCGGGAGCGCCTCGGGAGCATAGAACCAGGCCCACATAATGAAGCCGCACGAGGAAGCAAATACCAAAGGATCGATGAGCCTCGAGATGCATTGTTCTGTCTGGGCGCTAGTCAGCGGTAAGTCTCTATCACCCGACATGGCAGACTTACATTGGTCCACTTGTCTGCAGCGCGGCGGCGAGCTCTGTGTCGAGCCCATAGATCACCCAGGACCACGTCGAGCGCCCGGGTGAGAGCAAATAAGGTCAGATCTAAAGTTCGGCCAGCGAACTTGGTTGTCTGAGGCTGGGTATTGGTTGACGAATCTGATTTTGAGGGGGTGATTTTTGTGTAGGCTTTACTTTCATATGACTGTAGTAAACGAATGCCGTACCACGCGGCAATAAAAGTTGACAACCATCTTGAAATTCTGGCAAGGCGTTCGTGAACATGATCCGGATACAAGACACTGTTCTAGAGGAGAAGCTTACCTTAAGCGGGCTGCATTGCTGAAACTTGCTGCTATCTTATCAATCAGGCTCTTGATAGGTTCCTGTTCAAAGTATGTTATTCATCGTTCAGGCGGTCAATTGAATACTAATGCGCAATGGCGCCAGCTCAGCATGCCATAGGCTAGTGAGCTCGGCAGAGTGGCGCATGTGACAAGAGTCTATCGCAGGGACTTTGGAGGGGAAATGGAAGGGGGGTGTATAGTTACCTGTAATAATGTGCTCCCACCAGCCAGTACAGCACAAAACGTAGGGAACCGCTGTAGGTTGAATCCCATACGAACAATGTGCTTGGCAGACTTAACAAAGGTGCTATCATCGTGCTCTGGGGAAAGTTGCTTGCGTTTCCTCCTGACAACGTGTTGAAGAATCAAAGTTAAGAGTCGAGGGGCTACTGCAGATGTATACCCTAAGAGGTAGGCCCGAATGAGAGGACGGAGAAACTGGGGAACAGCATCGAGTTTCAGGGACCCCTTGCGGGGTTGATGCGCGGCGAGAGCCATGGGCGATGGTCTCTACTCCATGTAGCAAGGACAGCGAGCAGGACTACGGGGCCTGCGACCGGAGGAGGGCAGAGGGGGGAGGCCTAATGAGAAACGAGGGACAGGTAATTATGCAGCAGCGTTGAGTTGATCTCGGATAAGTTCCTGGGATGAGACATTCAAAGTTAATAAAAGAAGGCCCCTGTCGTCTATGAACAAAGAGGGTGTGAAGGAGAGGACGAAAGGAAGTGCGATAAGGGCTTGTGGGAGAGACGGGATACAACAGCATGAATGCAATGGTAGATGAGACAGGGGGGCCACCGAGGAGCCGAAAGCTTGGCCAGAGACAAGAACGACGAACTTTAGATGGGCACAAGTCTTGAGGGATTTGGCTGGTTTGAGGCCCGACGAGGGCAAGGAGATGCGGCCTGGAGTTGGTACTTGTGGGGTTCGAGGCGTACATGCCTCGGTATCATGAACTCCAAGCTGCTAACAAGGGGACAGTGCGTGAAGAAGAATGGGGTTAAGCTCCCGTATGCGGGCGGTGGACGGGCCATCTTACCAGGGCGGGTAGGAGATCGTTGGGATAATCCCCCGCAAAATGATGTGACAGCTGGGCCGGCTAAGCTGAGAAGGGCAGACGAGTATTGATGGCCGGTGGTGAGGCGACGGGATGGGATGAGATGTGGTTCACGAATCGACCAGGGAGAAGGGAGCCAGAGAACAAGTGAGGACTGACAAGACCGACCAACCTGGAACAATACATACAGCCGATTTAATTTCGGTCACGGTAAGGAAAGATGGTGTGTATGAGGGATGAGTGAGTGAGGTGAGATTGTGCAGTAGTAATCCGTCGCGAGAGAATGAGGGAAGAAGAATGACTGCCAGAAGCACGACACGGGACTATGGGGAGACGCGGATGATGACCGAAGTGAAGGTGCGCTGATCAGGGGCCCCGCGAACGAATTGGGCAAGGACTGTCCGGTTTGGTGGGATGTGCGCACGTTTTGTGTGTGTTTGTGTGTGTGTGTGTGTGTGTGTGTCTATATGTCTTGGTGTGCGTGTGTGTGTGTTGTTGATGGGCCGGTGTGTGGCATCATTGGTATGTGAAAAGAAAGAAAAAAGTGCCCTTGTTGGGTGACTCGACAGCGCAAGCGATGTGGAATTGTAGATGTGTAGAAGCTGTGGACCTGGCTGGGATTTTGGGGAGCGGACCCGAGCAGCTGGGCGGCGAGCGAGATATGCAGTCATTCCACACCCCAAATCCGGGGCACCACTGACTAGATGGGGCGCTCAACAAGTCTCGTCTATCTGATTTCCTTTGTCTTTGACGTGCAAATTCAGGACTGGAAACTGCATTTGCCATTAGTCAAGGAAAATTAAATCTCCAAAAATCAATTACACCAGACAGGGCCCCTCGGCGAATTTCGGGCCTTGCACGATATTGGGCTCATTGTCCTGGGGCTGGTTCCCCTACAAGGTAGGTAGCAAGGTCGGTAGCTGTAAATCCGTTCATGCTACCTAGTTAGTGGCCCCTGGTTCGTCTTGGACCGTCGCGGGCCGAAGGTGGTCACGAGACAGCCCTGGCGTCTCATCGGGGCCAGCCTTAACGCACCAACAACAATTGTCTGTCTGGTCTTGGACATGAACAAAACGAGGGCATGATTCTCTTGTCTTGTCCTAGACATTTACATACGGACGTGACAGCAGTGTGAGTGGCGAAAATGCTACTCTGGACCTCTTACGGCTCTCAGCTCGAAATGCTACTGAATGACCTCCGCCTCATCGGTGGCCACGCCAGTGTCGCACTCGGGGTCCTGCGGTCAGAGAGAAAAGGAAACCCGGGCAGCGTCGTTTCCAAATGGATGGCGGAGGCGACCGGGAGCTAAACTGCAGAAACGCGGTGGAGGGAGAGCTTCTATGACATGATATGCAGGACTTTGGCCGTGTCGATTGAAAGCCGAGTCGCAAACTTTGGGCGCGCACAGCAACTATGACGATTCTGGAGGTTGACGCGCAGCCCGCAGCCATATTTTTTTTTTCCTTGCTGCGAAAGCATGTGATAGTCCCTTAGCTGCATAGTCTTTGTTTAGCGCATCCCCACCGGTACTCACCCGAACAAGACAGTATCGGGGTGTCTTGGAGGGTTTGGGAGGGCGTGGCTGTTAGTCTTGGCCGCAGACGGGACCAATGGCGGGCGCAAGCACCATGGCTGCGTCGTACCGTGTCCTGACCGGCGATGCAATCGATCAGCATCACGGGGGGTCCCCTCGACGATTTTCTGGTCGAGCCATGCAGGCGATGCAGGTGACCACAGAAGGGACAAGGGCTTTGGGACATGGCGCATCATGGGAAATGCGAGTACATGTAGGCACCCGGGGCCTGTACTTGGGCCCGCTGTACAGGTACCTGCCCGCATGGCTTGACGAAGTTTCGGCACGCTGGAGTCAGCGCTACGCTGTGGGCGGGCGAGCGATCAACCACTCAACAAAGTACTGTACCTCGCCGCCACCCTTTCCCAATGTCGCTTCTGTCCCACCGCGACTGTCAAGAGAGACCCTCTGCGGTCCCCTCCCACCGCCGCCGCCGCCTCCTCCACACCTCATACCTCCATACCTCCATACCTCCATACCTCACACCTCACACCTCACCTCGCCCTCCCACCATTTCGTTCAATCAATTCTGCTCTTCGGGGCTCGACCTCTCGACTGCCCACCCCGGAGCACACCTCCCCCCCCCCCTCACCTCACCCTCGCCTTCACCCTCACCCTACCTGTTTTACTTCTCCAAACAGCCGCACCCGCCCAGCCTTGTCATTGCAGGCAGGCCGGTCTGGGCGTGATGTGAATGCGCACACCTGCCTACCAAACCTGCCTTCGTGCATGCGCCTCAAGTCCGACTCCGTCCATCTCCTCTCTCTCTCTCCTCTATTGCTCTGCCAAACCGTCGCCCTTTCGCCCTCGTTCAGCTGCTGCCGTCACTACTGCTTCCTCTGCCGCACGTAACCTCTGCCGAGCCTTTTGTTGCTCTCCGCTTCGTGCTCCTGCTCGTACTCCTTCGCCTTTACCTCTCACTCGGAGCATCACTCCCTTACCAGCCTAAAACAGCGCCCCGTCGATAGGTCCCTAGAACGACCCCGCGAGCCACGAACCACATCCCGCACCCTCATCCTACGCGCCCATCTTAAACCTCTTCAAACCTCTTGACCCGACTGAACTGGGCGGATTCGATTACCGTTATTTTAAGCGATTCCTTCCTGTCACTACATACTGGCCCGTGTCCAGCTCCATCGCACCATCGTCGCTTCCCCAGACGACATCCTAGTTGCGGCTGCGACATGCGCTAAAAGCCCGAGCTATCTAATCCGCCAGTGCTCTGTCCGTGGTTTCTGTCCATGCTCAACGACGGCTACATCAAGGCTTCCTCGCTCCCGGTTCAATCGACTTGGTCCTCTACAAACGCTCTCGCGAGTGTGAAATATTCCTGCAAATAAACACCAAAACTTAGCTCTTCGGATCACGACGCAACCCGATAACTCTGCATTCCACAGACGCCCCCATGCTCGCTATACAAAGGGCACCGAGGATGGGTTCGTCGCAGCCTCCCTCTGATCCCTTTCTAGCCCTTGGCTGTATGTAGCTACACCTCTGTCCTTGCCTGCTTTCACTTCACTTGCCTGGTTTTTGCCCATTGTATTTGCCACAGTGCTGACATGTGATGATCTTAGTGACGGTTGATCCTAACCAAGAACCCCCTCTTCTCGACCCCCCGGAGCCCGCGCCTGGGGCTCCCCTTCTATCCGATAATGACAACAAGCTTCTAACGTCCTTTTTCGAGGACATTACTGCGGACCACTATAATATGCCCTCGTTCGGCGAAGGCTTGCACTTTACAGATACCTGGTTGGACTTGCCGCCACAGTTTATGGGCTCTACCACCTCGTTTGGACAGCAGCCCGGCCCTTCGTTAGCATCACCGCCCGCCCAGAGTCTTCATAATGGCTTGGGTGATTACCACAATCTCATGCCCATGGGCGCAAACATGATGCCTCCTCCACCCCCGCCACCTGCGACGCAGCCTCACTTGGAGCATCCTGATGATGTACTTACCGCCGCCGCTACCCTGATACAGAATGGGTCTTCTCATCGACACACTTCAAACGGAACTGACCCAACGTATCCTCGGCGAACAATGGCTCCTCCCGTTGGTCACCTCCGGCATCAACCACTAGAAGAATTCCGGGAAGATAGCCGGCGGATCTTGACTGACGAGGTTGAGAATACTTTTACGGAATGGGTCTTTGGCTCACAGGAACGGCGGCAGGTTCGGCCACCACCTCCTGCTGAGTATCAATGGGGCTCGGATTCCAATTTTAACAATATTCAGGGATACTCAACAAACTCCGAGAAAGAAACCGCTGAGTCCATTACTAAGGAGCAGCTCAAGTACCTAGAATGTTTTGAGCCAAGCCAAAGTGCTGGCAATACAAGACCCAGCAGCCCCAGTCCTGGGTCAATGGCGCCTCCAAATCACAGCCGAGTCACATTGGTCAAAACGCAGCAAGACGCTGATGCCCCGCCGAGAAAAAGGCGGAAGAGCAGAAATGGGAAAGAGATTCCTGATGATGAGGCAGATGAAGAAAAGGCTCCCCCGAAAGCCAGTAGAAGAAGAAAGTCCAAGGTCGAACGCATGGCTTCCACCACATCTGTCCCTATTGACGAAGCCACAACCGGAAAACGGCGCAAGTCGGGAGCAAGTGGAACTAAGGCTGTGCGGGAGAATCTTTCAGAGGAACAGAAGCGAGAAAATCACATCCGTAGCGAGCAGAAGCGAAGAACACTCATCAAGGAAGGCTTTGATGATCTTTGCGACCTTGTGCCTGGACTTCGCGGTGGTGGGTTTAGCAAGAGCACTATGCTGGCCATGGCCGCAGAGTGGTTGGATGAACTTCTCAAGGGCAATGAGATTCTTGCGGCCCAGCTAGCCGCCTTGGAAGGTCGATGATGTATCGACTGTCCATTGGCGTGATTGGTTTAGTAATATCTGTTGTACCCATACATATCACCTCGCTTGGCGAATTCGGAAAGGAACCTTTGTTTTGTTGGCAGGGCGGAAATTCCCCAGGGAAAGGTACAGGCGTTGACATGATGGTTATTTGATTTGGACAAAACGGCCTCAAGTTGCCAAAGTCATGGATGGCGTGTCGCTGGAGTCATTGGATCCCGGAGCGACTGGTGCAGAATAATGATTTAAACCGGCCTCTTGTGAGGTGTGGGACTAGAGACGGTAGCCCTTGAGTGTATCGGGTGCCGCAAGCTGATGTAGCGATTAGTGATATGATAAAAATGTGAGAATGAATTCTTTCTTGGACATGATGCAGGCATGTTGGCGGTGAGATAACTTGCCCGAGTCAAGTCTTTTGGGGTTGTTGAGGGGATGGAGATTGGACGTTGTTCGATGCCACTTGTGTTTGCTCAGTTCGCTGGATTACTAATAAGATTCACTTAAACCCAAGCTCAATGATGGAGTGATGAGCAGACCCGCCCTATAACACATATTGCAAACTGCTTGTCACGATCCTGCGATAAGAAAAAGAAGGAAAGATAGAAAGAGCAGTATTGTATTACCTTTGGGCATACTTGAGTTATATTTTTTTATTATCCTTTGCAGTGACCACGTATAGGCTATGTTTCCCGTTACTTGCTTCTGGGCCCGTCTCGGAGGAACTTTGCCGGAATTTCAGTTGCAGCGACAAATCCTCGCACCTGCGTTGGTGATGGTGTGGTATGGTAATTTAATTAGACTTATTGGATCCTTCCATTTCGTCTATACGAGAAAGGACCGAAAATCTTTCCCAGGCCGTTCACTTTGTTTCTACTTTTCTTTTCTTTCTTTCTTTCTCCCCCCCCCCCCCTTTTTCTTTTTTTTCTCCACTTCGCCTGCGGCAAAACTTCAATTTTGTCTTGTATCCAGTTGGGCCAAGAATAAAGAGAAATGATGATCAACCCTGCGCTTTGTCTGCGGCAGCGCCTGGATATTCGGGCTTTGGAGTCCGGGAAGCGTGGCGGCGGGCTCCGAAAGCGGCTGTCCTATCACGGCGTGTAATCCTACGACTTAATCCACTTCAAGATAAGAAGGACCGGGGCGTTCGCTGTGCTTCTCGACAACTAACTATTGGACGCGGTGACTCGGACAACCTCTGACCCGTGCCTCAACCTTGATACCCAAGGAAAGGGGCCACGGAGAGAGGCTGGGCGAGTTTTGAGCTGGTTTCCTGGCTCTAGTGGGCATAGTAACGGACGGTAAACGATGATGACCTGCAAGTCCTTACTTAGTTTGTTCAAGCATGTCTCAATATGGAATCGAAAGGTACAGCATCCCCGATAAAGGCCCGAGAGAATGGTTCAGGTCATGCATGTTATGCTGGTTTGAGAGCTGTAATGTTGTATTCTCATTATGATTAATACTCACCTGCTTATTTTCATTCTTTTTTCTACATGGTTATTGTCATACAAAAGGACGTTCTTTCCTTTACTGCCTCCAAAATAATTCCTTTTGGCATTCTTCACACTGGCCGCCGAGTCTGCGCTCCTTTCTTGGAGAAATATATATTGAGTCGCCTCTGCCGTCCCCTTTTTAACCAACAACGAGAAAAAGTCAGGAACAGCAAGTGCATTCAGAATTCAAAATGCGGTTTTCACTCCCATCCGCTTTGGGCGCCTTCACCCTATTGGCAACACCGTTTGCCTCAGCCTTGTCGTCCTACCCGAACCTCATTCCCAGGCTTGCGTCCAAAAGTACCTGTGCCACTCCTGGTGCAGTTCCAAAGATCAACGGCACTGAAATTCGCAACATTGGCATGGTCCTTTTTCCTGCCTTTGACATGATTGATGTCTATGGCACGCTGGATCCCCTGCAGTACATGTCTCTATTATATCAGAAGCTGGACCTGCATCTCATCGCAAAGACCCTCGACCCTGTTCAGACGCGGCCACCAGCTTTGTTGAACATATTCAACTCCAACTTCTTCCCCGAGTTCCGACCAACCAACACCTTTGACGACGACCTTGACTTGGACGTGCTTATCGTACCTGGCGGTCCGGGTAGTGTCCTCCCAAACTTGAATGCTGAGATTGCCTATATCAAGAAGATGTTCCCCAAGGTCAAGATTTTCATGACTGTGTGTACCGGTGCTACCCTTGCTGCGCAGTCCGGAGTACTTGATGGGCACCTGGCGACAACCAATAAGTTTTATTGGGACCCTGTGACTCTAATGAGACCCAGCGTTAACTGGGTGACGCCTGCGCGCTATGTTATTGACGGTAAAATTTGGACTGCATCAGGTGTAAGTGCTTCTACCTATTCTGTTTGCCCAATCACGATTCGCGGCGTGCAGGTTGTTGGGATGGTATACGGAATGCTAATAATTCCTAGGTCACATCTGGATTAGACATGATTTTTGCCTTTATCAAGACTTTCTGGGGCGCGGAACCAGCTGACAACATCTCGAACATCATAGAACACAAGGTTCTTAAAGCTGATGAAGATGAATTTTCCACATTCAATAGAATCAAGCCATCCAAGTATCGGCTTTGTGAGAAGTCGGTCTGTGCATAGACCTGACGCAAGGAGATGCTGTCTATATTATATATACCGCATTGTAGCGTCGGAAACGTTTTCCTTCACTGCCGCGTCGTGCATTGTTACATTTGTTACATTGCGTTGACGCGACAAGAATGTGGTGGGTTGGGGTAGAGAACCCTGTGCGAACATAGAATATCAAATACATAATAGCTTCAGTCCATAGTTAATTGGATACAAATTTTCTTGAGTGGCCGAATTTGCATCGACCAGGTTCCCAATGCGTTTTGCCAACTTTCAATTTCAATGTGGACCTTGTTTCGTTGTCCATGATTGAATAACCTTGTTTGATAATTCATGTGTATAGCGTTCGATGACTTGATGGGCAAGTAAGTAAAGGAATACGCCAATTTCTCTCCTAATTCCTGGGGAAAAAAAAGAACAACAAGAATCACTAATATCTATAAACTTGGAAAAGAAAAGAAAGAAAAAAGATAAGAAAAACAAAAGACATCGAGCGCCATGATTTCTTCCTTTATGTTTACTAGTGTCGGTTTTTTTTCTTTCTTTCCCGTCTATTATTTCTTGCCTCTGCACTGGCGTGTGAGGACTCGTCTGCTAGGACTATCAACAGTATCGAGTATCAAATCTCTCAACGGTTCCATCACTTAGGTGGAAACCTAACCCTTGAAAAATGCTTATCTTACCCGAGTGACTCGGCTCTCTAAGTCAGTATGTCAATCCTTATCCAACCTGAAGCCTCCTTTGGAGAAACCGCTGCGAGTAAGGACGCATGCAACCCTCTGATTAGTCCATGATGATCTTATGGTGCAACTCTGACATTTAGTCATACTGTCAAATGTTCTCCAACCAATAGCAGAAAGGGAATCATAAAAAAGAGCCCAGAAAAAAAAAACCCCCCATATCCTCCTCCTGGGTTGACCCCAGCATGCTTGGCGTCATGTTGAGTGCCGGATTAGACCAAGAGCGGAGCATGAACAGAGGATCAGCTTTTGAAAAGGTCCAATACAACCTGGTATTGCCACGACTAAGCCCTCTAGCTTCCGCAGGCATGTTAAAGTGTTCCCAGCGACGGCCCGAATTAGATGTTCTTGTGAGCGCGATGATAGGCCTTGAGTTGCGTTTATTTTTTTTTATATAATTTTTATTATTATTAGAGAGGCCAACATTTTCTCGCTGCTTTGCTTTCGCTGCTTTTGCCTGCCAGTATGCAAGACCGGCTGGTGCATACTTCCTTTATGCCTTTATGTACTCCCTCCGCCCGCTTCTGAAGATGTCCGGGTGGTCGGCACTTTGTGATGTTCGTGATCTGCATCGAGATGCGCCAAGGTGCTCGTTCTCTTGCAAAAAGATCCGGAAAAGCCACCTTCATCATCGCCCTGGCGTAATCCATGCGCCGCGGCTCCCAGCTCTCATTAATAACCGCCCTCGGGGCTGAACACTGCCTTAACTCCCCACTACTGCATGCCGGTTTCCACGCTAAGGAAGCCTTGGCTGCCATCCAGCTGGACGGATCGTCGCCTACCCGCCCAACCACATCATCTCGATCAAGGGGCTACTGGGCCTTCAGGGTTTGTTTGGTCCCACCCTTGTCAGATCCATTCAAAACTCAGGCCTCTCTATACCGTGTGTCCTTAGTGTTTCGCCTCTTCCCTGTGGCGGACGGGGGGCAGGATATAAGCAACTTGGGGGAGACGGATCTCTCTCCGTCGCTGCACTCGTCCAGCCAGATCATTATTATGAGGTTTAGTACTGGGCTGAAATTGATAAAGCAGCAGGCAAGCCGACACCCGATGCGCGGGGGGATCATCCGCTCCGTCCTTAGTATTAGCCTCCGATGGTGCGCGCCAAACCCATCCAACTGCAGCAGCCGTTTCTCTAGACCAGCTGCTAGCTTACTTTGCTAAATGACGATTGCCTTGATGGCCAGTTGTTAATTCCCCTTCCTTCCTATCATTTCCCTGTTTTGTGATTCCTTCACATCCTCCCCACCTCATCTGGCCATCGTTGGTGGCGTTGCTGGACCAAGGTCCTCTTGAGACAGTCAACGACAACAACACCCTCTCATCGAATAATTGATCCCAGGTTAATTTGATCATGGTAAACAATCCACCTGCTTCCGCACCCAGTTGATGCTAACAAGAAAACTCACTCCAGCGCGATGATGAAAGATATCCTACAGTGGTCACCGGCCCCGATGCCGCCCTTGCGCCCGAGGTGGTGACGGCGCCCCAGATGGATTTAGAAGGTCGTGACAAGGTTGTTCACCAAACTCCCGAGGGGCTGATCCCGGTTGATGAAACCGCTCCCGAAGAGGACGAGTATAAGGGCGATGGCGGCGATATCAGAGGCGGAAGCGCCTTGGATCCTACGAAACCAACCGATCGCAGGACCTGTGGCATGAAAAGGAAGACGTTCTTTACTGTTCTCAGTGTCGCCGCTGTGGTTGTAATAGCTGCCGTTGTTGGCGGTGTTGTTGGGGGCCTCAAAGCTCATAATGATGATGATTCTGGGAGTTCAGGATCGGAGACGAACGTTACAACCGGCCCCATCGACGCCCGCCAACGATGCATGGCGGCCGCAATTGTCACCAAGGATAAACAGCAAAACTCGCAAGTGTTCTTTAACGACCTCAAGACGACCAATATAAAGTACCGGCGAGTTCACGACGACATAGGCACCAGCTCATCTTCTACTCTGAACTTGACAGTCGAGCCTAACTGGGGCGCCCCTCTAGCCGCTGCGGCCCGAATGGACAGCGACACAATCATGACTGACTTGTACTACATGACGACGGACAACAATGAGCCACAGGTTGCTCGGGCCGTTCTCGACTGCGGTGCTATTGACTCCACCGATGACTGCTCGGTGAGCTCCAACGAGATCATCTCGTCCGACCTCCAGAACGGCGTCCACGTAGACTCGAAGCTGGCAGCGCTCCACCTGAGCAACGACTCCATGCGCGTCTACTTCCAGGCCCCCAAGGCCAACATCTGGGTGATGCACAATGACAACGGAAACTGGTCGGGCTCCAACCTCATCGGCGGCGCCGTCGAGGGCTCGTACATCACCGCGGCCGCGGAGAATAAGACGAACCTGCACGCGTTTTACGTGGACAACTCAACACAGAGACTGGCATATGTTGATTACTCCGACATTCTCGGCGCAGATGACTGTATGTACTACAACCCCCCCCCCCTCCCCACCTCATTCTGCACCACCTCGGCTTTTGGCCAACTAACATGCTTTGATAGCGGAAACCATCTCCGATAGCCCCGGCTCCAGCTGGTCGCCAGGCAATGCCCTCTCGAGCGTCTACGTGCCGGAGTTTGAGTCGTATCGTGTATACTACACTAATCCATCCACGGGCAACATCGTGTCCTACTTTATGAACACGACGGAGCTGTGGCACAGTAACCATGATAATGCGTGGGGCAGCCCGGATAGTAGCATTGCATCCGTTGCATGGAGCAACAAGGTTCGGCTCTTCTACTTTCAGGACTCTAAACTCGTCATGTCGTCGCAGGATAACTCGGTATGGGCCGATCCGGAGGAGCTGGGTAGCTAAAGGGTCACTGTGCGCATTGGAGGCGTACAGACAAGTAAATGATGCATTTGTCAGGCTGCTTGACATTTAGCGGGAGTTTTTGTTTTGTTTTGTTCCAACACCAAATTTATCCCATACATGAGAAACACTTTAAGGACTGGATCACCTCAGGAGGAGTTGTTACACGCAAATGATATCGATAGAAAAGAAAAGACTGGTTCTGTGTTTCGTCTTTTTGACGAACCCGTCTACGCCACTAATCGTATGGTACAATATCCATCACATCCGCCTTTGACCACATCCGATCCCTAAACGCCAGGCCTGCTTGCCGAATATTTTAACTAAGATCCATCGTCTCCGCGCCGTTGGCTGCTGGCGGCGCCCCCGTTGCCGTAAATTCCACGGATCCGCTGTTGCCAATCAATCGCTTCTCCGACTCGGTGACAAACTTGATACTTCGGGCAGGGTCGTAAAAGAGCTGGAAGCTGCGCTGAACATCCTCGATGGTTACCTGCTTGGATTTTCGCTTGGCAGACACTAGCTGGGACGTAGTGATGAGGTTGCTGGCGTAGCGGAGGCCTGCTTCCTGGCCAATCTTGGTGAGGAGAGCAAGAGCGTCGGCATTGATATCAATCTCCTCTTCCTGTGCTCGGATTGAGAGAATCTGCTTAATCTCATCGGGGTTGTAGGGGTGCGTATTGATGATGACAACACGGTCGAGGAAGTCCAGGGGAAGGCCATGAGGGCTGCGGTAGTCGGTGCCACGAATGCGTGAATTGCCGCGGTTGCTGGCCATGATGACAATAGGGGCCAAGTCATCTTCAAGAGCCCGATTGATGTATGAGAAGCACTCAATGTCGAGCATGTGGACCTCGTCGATGAACAAGACACCAGGGACAATTTCGGCCTTGCCCTCCTCCTTCCACTCTCCAACCTTTGTGTTAATCTGGTCACGAATCTCGCTACGGATCTCCCCGGTATCGCCAGAAAAGAGCGCCAGGAAGCCCTGTGTTCGAGAGTTGATGACATCAATCTCGTGTAGGGTGACTGTGTGCACTACCTCCTTGCGCTTTTGCAACTCTCCGTCAGGGCACTGGAGGAACTTGGTATCGACACCCATGGCGTCGTAATCGCGCGATCGAGCATAGGATCGACCGAGTTTGGTGATTTTTCCAGAAGACTTGTCTATCGAGATGATATCGCCAGCCATGACACGCTCCTTGGTCATGGCATCAATCATCTTGCTGCCCATGTCATAAACAGCCTCCATGTCGGTTGTTTTGATGGTGAGCTTGCCCTGCTTGGCAGAGCCGGTGACACTGCGATCAATCTGGATCTCGACGACTTCTCCCTCCATAATCTCGCTCTCCTCCTTTATCCGGACGCCAATCGACTTGCGAAAGGCCTGAGTAAGGGCTTCGGTCTTGGACATCTCGAGGGAAAAGATTTCGGACGACGCGAGGGTTGTGAATGGGACATCGGGGCCGAGGGATTGTGCCATACCCATGGCAATGGCAGTCTTTCCGGTGCTTGAAAACAGTCAGCGCGCATCGGATGCATGCGATCGTGATAGGGCGTACCTAGGAGGGCCGGCAATCAGGACGGCGCGACCAGCAATCTTGGCATCTTTGATCATCTGAAGAATGACAGCAGCAGCCTTTCGCGCCTTGTCTTGTCCAACGAGGCCCTGGGAGGCTGCCCTGGGTTCTAGAGTCGTGGCATCGACGCCGAGACCGCGAATGTGAGAGTGGGCGGCGATGAGGTTGAGACCTCGGAGGTCCTTGGAGTCGGACACGGTCATCACGGGCTATGCAGGTGCATGATCAGCAGCTAGTCGAAAGGAACAATGGGTGCAATACTCACAGCAGCCATTTTGTCGCGTGTTGTGCCAACAAACCGACCAAAGATCAAGGTTGGGGATGAAGGATGCTTTTCGCAGTTTCAAGAGATGCTAATGAAGTAGCAGGCTGAAGGCATAGGAAGCTTATAGGCTTTGCTGCATAACCTGCCACGAAAAAAAAACATGGGCGCGCGCGGCTGGCGCCTAATTAATGTGGTGCCACACCGTACGCGCCCGCACCGCCTCAGTGAAGCTCGATGTGCATATTGTCAACAGGGGGGTGTCTATTGCCAGGTATCATTGGTTCCAGCGCCTGCATGGTTGCCCCAAGCCCAAGACTGCGGGTTGTGCTGGCGTTGCGTGGCTGCGTGGGTAGGCAATGTGAGGAACTGAGACATATCGGCCTGTATTACGGGGATGACCTGATGGGAGCCCAATCAAGCCTTCTCGTTTTCATGGTGGCAAGGTAACACTGTTGGCGTACCAATTTACAATGCCCATGCAGGCCTATCAAGCCATGTGATGCAGATTAGACAAGGGGGGAGGCGGGGACCAACGAACAAAAGAAACACCTTGTGTCGCTTCTTCTTTGGACCGGAGGCAGCGTTTGCTCTCTGGCCGAAGATTAAGCCGTCCATATGTTAGGGCAGAACATGCGCTTTGTGTAAATATGCACACCGCCACTAGTAGGGAGGGCATCATAGTGAATCTGTCGTGATTCACTCACAAACCTTACCCACCAAGGAACGATCAAATAGTGGATTGGCTTTCCGATCGCAGCTGCCCACCAGCAGCAGTGACCACCCGCCCAACATACACTACTGGCTAACGCCTGCCTAGCACTCCAGTAATCTGTTGGTGCTTTGCTTCTTGTGTTCTCCAACTTTCATTTGAGGACCCTGCCTAAATCATTAGCAGGTGCGGGACCCTACGTATTTTTTGTATCATATAGCTGGCCCTTCTCTTTGCTTTTTCTCCCTACACACCACGACCCAGCTGCTCTCACTAGACTTTTCTCCTGTCGAGCCCCCTTTCCTCAGAACATGCCTCCTTCGTCTTAAAAAAAAAAAAAAAAAGAAGAAGAAAAGAAGAGAGAGAGAGAGAGAAATAAGTCCAGTCCAAGAACCGAGTGTGCATCTTGGTCAGGCATCGAACGTGAACCCGCGTCCAAGTCGCGCCCGAATCAGCTCCACTTGTACTCAATTTGTCTGATCTTACCCGCCAACAGTCCGTCACGACCTGAGGGGACCGCGGGCTGTGTCTCACCCTACCTATCGTTCTCGCTTCTGCTTCACACATGTTGCCACCGACGACCGCGTGGTCATGATGGCGAGCATGTCTAGGCACCATGACTACGAACGCCGACATTCAGACTATCCCGCTCGTCGCGATCGTTACTCCAAAGATGCAGACCGTAGAGGCCTCAGCCCGTCCCGATTTCGCGGCTCACCCCCTCCAGGTGCCTTCCGCCGTCGGAGTTCAGAATTCCATGATGACCCACGAGATTGGACCAGGGACGCGCAACCTTCTCAAAGATCCCCAAGAAACTCGGCACAATCAACGCCCCTTAGGGTGGATAAAATTCCAGATCAGCAAGGTGTGTGAGGATATGCCCCTGTGGGCTCCCCTTTGGGGGCTTAATTTCTTTCCATTTTTATTTTATTTTATTTTATTTTAACTCTGTTTATAGGACGACACTCCGCCAAGTCAGACTCCACTGACGAAACTACTGATATCAAAACATTTACAACCCTCATTTGTGACAAAGCTGCTTGGGTTCAGAAAAAGAAAAATGCAGTCAAGAATCTCACAAAGCTGCGAACAGATCATGCGCGCTCTGGTACCAGGCACGTGGAATACGCCTCAGTCGTTGAGATTTTCCAAAACCAGATGAAAACAGCCGAGAATGAGGTGGCTTCATGCGATAGTCGTATCAAGGCAATCGACGAAACATTGGCCTCGGATTTCGCTTCTTTCAGACCAATACCTTCTCAATCTGCCCCCGATAGGGACGGGGACCTTGATAAACGGTTGATGCAACTCCAGAATTCTACAGCCGAGGCCTTCCGGAATCAGCTGGATTCTGAGCTTAACAAGATCAAAACTCGCTTTGAATCTGATCTCAATGGGCTTAGAGCTCAATACGAGACATCTCACAAACAGGAAGCTCAGCTCGCATGTGAAAACAAAGACCTAAGACGGGACCTTGACGAAGTCACCCAGAAATATCACCAGTTGGAAAAGAAAATCGATATACTGGAGAAGAAGCAAGATGGTAACTTCGCAGCGCTTAATCTGCGATTGACAGTCCGAGACGAGCAAATTGACATGAAATTTGCCGACATGGAATCTAGGTCGGTGAACAAGTCTTCAGAGAAAGATTCCGATGTCAACATCAAGAATATTATCGAGGGATATGATAGTAACCTCTCAGATCTAAGAAACCTTCTTGATTCCACGCGGCAGGATGTCAAATCGATTCAAGATAATGCTGCAACACAGCCCCCCATTCCCACGCCCGTTGAGGATCTATGTGGAAAAGTGGCAGCCCAGCAGGATATTTTGAGCACCCTGCGTCCTCTGGGTGTGCTGGTAAATAATTTACCAAACGTTGAAAGGATGATAAGTCAGCTGCCGCAATTGGAGGAGCTTAGCACCAACCTTCCAATTATCCGGCCACTGATGAATAAATTACCTTCAATCCAAGAACTCACAAAACAACTTCCCGCCATTCAAAAGTTGCAAGTTGATGTTAGTACCCTATCAAAATCAGCAAGAACTATGCGGGAAAAGGCAGAGGCCGTATCTGCTCAAGTACAAGCTTGCTTGGAACTATCGAAGAAAAACGAGGCATCAATGAGGGACTTGTACAGCCATCATGAATCCATGAGCAAGGATGTTACATCAGTGCGATCCTCAGTGCAATCAGTCTCATCAAAGATAGCGAACACACGCAGTAACCAGGAGTCCATGAAGAACGACATCATCTCACTGCAATCATCGCAATCCGCATCATCAGAGATGAAGAACTTACGCAGCCATCAAGATTCCATAAAGAAGGATGTTATCTCGCTGAAATCCTCACTGCAATCAGTATCACCAGAGATTATGGACCTCCGCAGTCACCAAGATGGCATTAAGAAGGATGTTGTTTCGCTGCAATCCTCGCTGCAATCGGTATCGCCAGAGATGGCGGACCTACGCAGCCATCATGATTCATTAAAGAAGGATGTTATCTCGCTGCAATCCACTCTGCAGTCAATATCACCAGGGATGGTGGACCTACGCAGTAACCAGGAGTCTATAAAGGATGATATTATCTCTTTAAGGTCTTCATTGCAGTCAATATCGCCAAAGATAACGGATGATGCACAACAACTATTGGAGCGCGTATCCGAGATCAATCAGATTTTGGAGACTGGTGGAAATACATTGTCGGAGAATGATGTTCTTAGAATTGTCCAATTGCAATTAGCTGGCTTAGAGACAGCTCAGGCCAAGGACCCCAAGCGACCTGTTGAGAAATCCACCCAAGAACCAAGCAATGCCATGACCGAGGCGGAAGTGCTCAGAATTATGGCTCCACGACTCGAGAAAGTAGAAAACGGGCTGGTTGACCGCTTCCAGACGAAATTCAATGGCATCGCTGACGGTGTTGGCATGTTCATTGACAAAGAAAGAACGGCCAGGTCAGCAACGGATCTCTCCATGAAGGAGTTGGAGAGTCGTGTTTCAGAATTGGGGAAAGCGGCTAATGAAGCGCAAGAAGAGACTGCTAAATGGAAGGCAACAATGGATAACAAATTGCAGCAGCAAGACGGCAGTTTAGTGACGCAGAGAAGGGAGCATTCGATACTTAAAAATCATCTGGCACAAGTTCATCACGATCTTGGGGAAAGAATGAATACGCATCAATTCCAAATTCTGCACCTGGATAACTGGGCAAACCATTTTGGAACTAAACAATTGTACAATGAGATTGTGGAACATATGGCGGCCACAATCCCATCGGGAGACCAGGTCAGGACGCTGGCAGAAAGAGTCGACGCATTGGAGGACCAGGCGGACGAGTCCAGGATAAAAAAGCGCAAACTGATGAACGGGAGCTCTGCCATGGCATAAGTGCTGAGTTATCATTCGTTGATAATTTTACCAACTCCTTTTAGCACGCGGGGCATGATGGGTTTTTTTTCTTTCTTTCTTCTAAATTCAAGCCAATGGGATCGAAATAACCTGTCTTTAAGACACATTTGAGAAGGCAGATTATTTAGCTCCAGCCTGCAGGAAGTTAGTAGGCGCCTTCGTTGTTGATCATCTTGTATGGGATTCGTAAATGGACTGGAAATGGTAGGGGATGGGCCGAACCCCTCCGACTTGAAGGCAGTGGACATCCAACGGTGTAGTACATTATATAAGGTATAATGAAATGTATGTTTTTTTCTTCGTTTTTTTCCGGGTTTTTTTTCGCTTTGGATGTTATAATCATGGGCTTTCAGCTGGTGCATTCTTGAGAAGGGGTGGAATTGTCTGGAGGGATAAGTCTGTGCCAGCTGTTGGGTTTATAGACTCTTGAAGACTTGGCCTGGACTCAGGGGGTAAGTTGATAATTATTTGCCATAAGAGGTGCAATTTAGGCAGCTGTAGTTGCCCGGAGGCTACTAAGATCAACAATCCGCACAGGATATCATTACAAGCATGGGATGGATTGGGTTGGATGAGCAGATGGTATCTGGAGTGTCTTGCCACAATTAGTGCAGATATATAAGGCACGTGAGTAGGCGGATATGCTTGGGGGATGGCGGAGGGGTTCATGCAGATGAATCTGATTTGTGGGTTCCCAGGTTTGGGTTTGTGTTGAGCTCATTGAGAGGCAAGGAGAGGAGGGGGGGGCTTGATGACAATGTATGTTTTGGTTTGCTGGCCTTGTCTTAGTTATCTGCTGGATGAAGACGATCAGACAGTGTTGTACCGACAATCGGGAACCGTTATGTATTTGAACTACAAAGCATGGCAGCAGCGCATACTCGGCGGAGAGTGATGAGATGGGGGGCTGTTTGCAAGGAGGCAGCAATGCTGATGATGGGTTTGAAAACGAGAGACGGGCATGTTGGGCAACAGTTCACCGGCAGTCCGACCAAGACGGAAAAGGGCCTGTTATGAGCACGGCACTCTCTATGTGCCACTTGGCATCATGCTACTGATGTTGGTGTTAGAATATCGCTGCATAAGCCAGCGTAACCCAATGGTCGACGGGATTATCCAAATGGGGGTGCGAGGAAGGTGACGTGACAATACAGCCGACTGACCGGCGGCACGCGCCACGATGATGGGACAGAGTGGCCGAGTGCGGTCACGGCGCAGATCTGGTTGGACGGACGTCCAGTCGGGGAGGGCGGGGAAGGGAACAAAGGGAAGTGCTAGGGAAGGGGATCGACCAATGCCGCTAGAACCCGCCACTGGGATGTCTGGAGATGGCATGGATCCCTCCAGGACAACAGAAACCAGTTGGGCGGAATCGTGGTGTTCTGCCACTAGAACCACTGAGCCCAGGGAAAACGCCTGGACAGAGAACCGCTAATCGAGCGTGGATGCGGGCTAGCAGCAGGAGGGCGGCCACCCGTGAGCCACTAACTCATCCGCAGTCCACAGCACTTGTACCTTGTGCCCCCCCTGGGAGGGGCCAGCAAAGTGCACAGCACAGGAGCACCCAGGAGCACCAAACAGCACCAGGCGCAGTGAAAAGACGAGCCTAAACCACACCACCGCCACACTTAACAAACAAAACGCACGCCTATGTCAACGCCCACTTCCCCAAATCCACACCCGTTCCCGCTCTCGCAATCCCACTAACTACTCGCACGCGCACGCCTTTCCCTCTCCACAAACCAAGTCCTCCTCCTTGCACCCCATACCTCCGGGCTCCTCTTCACGTCGCACATCCCATTGCCGGGCCTCGGACAGAGCTTTTGGGCTCTGATCCACTGCCTCTTCTCACCTCCTCACAGCGCTGCTCTCTGCGGCCCAAGTCTGACGGTCCTTTGACACCGTGCCCCTGCCCGCGTTCGTCGCCTTTGTGGCCTGTGGCCCGTGGTCCACCTTCGTTGTTCCGCCAGCCGCCGCATCGCCATCACCATCATCGCCATCGACGAAGACACCCATCGTCGTCTGCGCGCCCGCCTTCGCGACCAGTCAGGCTCGCCCGTTCTCGCCCATTCCCATTCCCAATCCCATCGCGTACCTCCAACCGCGTCCCCCCTTTCGCGCACGCCAGTCGTCTTTCTGACCCGTCCATTGTCGCCTGTTGGTGCCGCCGTGGTCGTCGTCGCGTCCCGGTCTCCTTGCGTCTCTGCATCTGCGTCTCTTCCACCGCGTCGCTTGTCATCGTCCACCAGCCCGCCTCGTCTCACCCGTCTTCGTCCTCCCGGGATGCCCACATCCACGAACAATGGAAGCTGCGGCGAAGACTGTCCAGTTGCTCAGCCAGCGCATCTTACCCGAGAAACCCCATCACCTGTCCTACTCCCCCGACTGGCGATACCGCATCCCCGCCGACGAGTCCAAAAAGCATTTTGAGGAATGGGAAAACCCCCGTCTACAGTACACCACCCTCGTTTCAGAGGCAGACCGCGGTGTCCTCCTCACCCGATCGTATTACGACATGCGTGCTGAGCCCCCTCGACCCGCCCCCAGGGACGTCGGCGCCCTTGCCAAAGCAGGCGGCGAGAAGAAGAAGCTATCCTTGAGTGACTACAAGAACAAAAAGATAACTGGTGTCACCGACACTACCCCAGAACCACCCAGCGCCAAAAAGCGGGATCTTGAACGCGCACATGGGCAACCTAAAACCTTACCCGACCCCGTAGGAAAACCAGATGGCCACCGGCCAAGGGAACCTCCTATAGCAGCCAACCATAAACCCTCTAGGCTTCAGGAGAATACTGTCGATATGAGGTACGCAGACCAGTCGTGCTCCAAACTAGGAGCTGTCATAGCTAATACCAATAATCATAGACTTCCTCCGAAACCCCCAGGGAAAGTCTCTCTTCCCCCACGCCCCGTGTCACCGGACACCAGAAAGCGCCATGTCGATATCGACGACGACTCGCGATTACAGAAACGAGCTCGACCAGATGGCAATCGTGGCCCCGACGAACGTTCGCGATTATCGCGCGATGACCCCCCGCGTCGGAAAGAAAGGGACTCGCTTGCGCCTTCAGACTACCCTTCCCAGCGGGACCGAGACGGAAAAAGCTCAGCATCCTCCCTCACCAATGGCCGAAGTGTTTTAAAGAGCGCAACGGCTCCCGGCCGCAACCCCTCGCCCGTTGGACGTGCTCGAGGCGACTCTCTTAATGGAGTTCGGCCGGGTCACTTAGGGAGTACCAAGGGTACGCCAACCAAGTTCGACTCGTCCTCGCGGTCGTCAGTCCCCCCACTGCTATCACCTCTGCATCTCAACCTTGATTCCCGGGATGGATCAAACCGGGGGGAGAAGAAGAAGGCTCGTGAGGAAGGTGCAGATAACGCCAGACCAGCGAAGTCAAAGAAGCCGGAGGAACCTCCTAAGATTAAGAGAGAAAGGTCCCCCATACACATACCACCACTGTTGTCGCCCACGCTACCACCTATGTTAGAGATGGAATTAACCAAGCTGGACAAGCGAGGCAAGATTGGCGTCAGGTTGGACAAAATCAAGGATGACAAGGATAGAGAAGAACAAAGTGAGCGGCAAAGCGAAGAACGGCTAAAGGAGGAAAGGCCATCGGCCCGGAAGGCGCCCGTCGATCAGGACGAGGAAGAGTCAAGTGGAAAGGAGCGGCGGAAGAGCTTGATCGTGACGCTACACATCTCCAAGCGCATTCGACAATCGGTCAAGCGGTTCCTTGCACTACCAGCACGAAAGGAGCCTCCACGACAAGAGCGATCCGTCAGCTCAGAGGCCCCGGTTGTACAAGCAAAGAAGCGTCCCATCAGCTCGGGGGAAATCATTGCGGACTCGATATCCGTGAAACGGCCCCGAACATCGTCCATATCCAGCTCGTCCCGACTTCCGCCACCACCCTCTACTCCTTCAAAGAAAGGCACCACGGCTATGTCTCGCGTCAGTTCGAGTAACTCACAGGCCTATACCCCTGGAGAACAAGCGACGGCAACCCCCTCGGCGCCTGGGTCTTCTGATCGGCCGATGGCCAACGGTGCAGATGGCCCCCGTGCTGATAAGTCGGAGATTAAGGCTATCCATGATAAGCACAGCCGTTTCAGCAACCTCGGCCGGCGCCTCAAGCACAATGGCGATGTCGCAATGAAGCGGGCGTCTCAGACCAACGGTGGCGCTCGGGGGAGTGAATCGAACGTGAAACTGGGCCATGTTCTCCAAGTAGAGAGCATCATTGCATTCATGACCAGTTTTCATGCGCTCAACGTGTGGCGCGGGCTCTCTGGGAAAGCTTGTGACCCAAATAGCTGGGAGACATTGTTCCCGCTGCTCGAATATGTGCAGAGAGAGATGCGCCGGCTTGACATGCGCCGGTATCAACCACTAAACGCGCTGATACTGATGCTACATGCCGTTGTGGTAGAGGAGGTGCTCAGATGCTATGGTACATTTGAAAACCCGGGCTCTCACATCTCAGTTCAAGATCTGATTCGACATGAGCGCAATCGTGCCCGCTTATGGCCCCTCGTTCGTGAAGCCAACGAAGCCATCGAACAGCAATCCCTCCGCGCTTCGATAACGCCGTGGTCTAATCTCGACGAGATTTCTAACGCTGCTTTGCGTATTCTACGACACTGGTGTACCGAGGAGAGTGTCGACTGGACCCCTGAAGTTAACCTCAAGGATGACGGTGGCTCTCGGGGTCATGTCAACTAAACGAGGCTGCTACCTCTGTGAGTCTATCCCAGTGTTTACCATGACACCAGCACACGAAACACCTTCACGACGAAAGAGGATTTCACACACATGTATTATGAATTTTTTTATTTTTTTTACTATTACCACCATCACACCGCAGTTGCATCCTCACCAATACTGAGACCGTTACGGGCATGTCGAGGAGATGGCGGAAATAAGCTATCCCAGACGGTTCAGAATACGAACAATAATAGTTCGACGATACCCAGGCATCAAAACAACTAGGGCTAGAGTGGGACGGTCGGGGAAGCAGGACGCAGGAGTCAGTTAAACCGACCAGAGGCGTTTATTTTCATTGTCAATTGTTTTTCTCAGCTCACAACCACCATCGTTGGTGCTTTCATTGTCTATTCTCGACTCTTTTTATTGCCTGGCAGCTGCCCACGAGACGTTGTACAATGATATCCCCGGATCAAACGGAACCCGTTTAATTCGTTTTGCTTTTAGGGGACAGGGGAAAAGGAGATTTGGGCAGGGGGTTCGGATGGAGGGACACATGTTGAAGTTAGGAATCGAAACATCGGAATATTGAAATTTTTTTTTTTTTTTGGGGGGGGGGGGGGGGGGTCGGCTCTTTTTTTTTTTTTTTTTTTCGGTGGCTTTTTTTGTGCTCAAGTGTTTTCCGCTCCCCCGCCCTCCCCCCGTGCGTGCCCACCCACGCGCGCCTCCCGCCCACCCACACACCACCGGCGCCGTGCGGCGCCCCCCCTCTGCCCCACCGCTCCCCCCGCGCCCTTTACGCATTCCAC
>JAHVYB010000240.1:42393-63210 GCA_020623695.1 Calonectria henricotiae
AGTCCTCTCAGTACGAGCACTGCTTTGTACAAGTCCAGAGTGTGTGTATTATTGTATTGCGCTTGGTGGTGTGTCTAGTATGTTAGGTTGGGGTATAGAGAGGAGGGTGGTGAGAGGAAGGGTGTGTGGAAGTGAGATAGTAGAGTTTTTTATTTTTTTTGGGTGTGGAGTGAAGGTGTTGTGGTTTGGTGTGTGGTGGGGGGGGGGGGGGGGGGGGGGGAAGAGGGTGATATTTGTGGATTAAAGAGGAAACAAATGCAGGTTCAGCTGCGCAGGTTTCAGTTTGCGGAGTAAGATAGGAGAGAAGAAGGAACAAGAGGAAATAAATGTGAACATGATCATATCTCACTGACCGAAACCAAACCCGGCAACTCAAGATTTGGAGTAGAAATGCCTCTAAATCTGGATTTGTATTTTGAAAAGCGTTGTTTCCGCCCCAAGGCACGCCTAGCTAGTCACGAACTGATGGCACCAATAAAGGCCAATCACTGAATGATTGTCATTTACTTGGTAGGGAGCTGAGGTAGTGGTATCATGGCACCTTAGTTAGACTCGCTGTCTTTTTTTTCTTCTTCTTTCTCTTCAACGACTCGTCAATCCGCCGCGGACAAATCACATTTTATTCAAGAGGGAAATTTCGCAAATGATAGGTGGCATATTCGTTGGGTTTGTTTATAAAATATCTGCTGCATGTTGAGTAAAGACCGATCCTAGCCATAAAACTTCATCCAACATTACTCTGGGTAGCCGCCAACCACAAGGGGAAACCCAACCAAGACACAGTGCATAAACAGCAATAAAATAACAACTTAATGAGTAATAAAAAGTCACAAATTTCTTCGAAGTCACGACAATGTTTGCTCACGGGTCAGGATTGCCACCTGTCCTGTTCGGTTGCCGTTGTGGCACACGTCTGGGGGACCTTGTAGGTGCGGTTGGGGTTCTTCTCCCAAGTGAGCGTGCCGTCCGACTTTATATTGATGTATTTATATTCGAAGGATTCACCCGCCTTGAGAGGGACGACCACTTTCCACAGGGGGTTCTGGGACGTATACTCCGAGGCGCCAAGAGCAATTGCGTTGTTGGTGTTCCAGCTACCAAGTGCACTGTTGCCTCCGACAATCTTGATGGTGTCCCCGAAGTTAGTTGTAACCAGTGCCTCAAACGTGACGGATACAGTAGCCACGACAGTGCAACTCGACGAGGTTGTTGATGTTGGCTCGGTCTGTGTTGGAACAGGAACCGTCACGGTCCCGGATATGGGCGTTTGTGAGGTTGGAAAGGAAGTAGACGTGGCTGAGGTATATGATCCCGAAATCGAAGTTGCCTGGCAAGTCCCTGGAACTGAGGGCAAGGAGCTGGCCCAAGATGGAGGTACAATGCCTGCTCTGCGGTCTGCGGCTGAAAGGAAAGCTGCATAGGACCAAGTTAAATCATCCGCAGAAATCGGCGTTCCATCGCTCTTGGAGAACTGCTCAGCAAGCGAGCCGTTTGTTGCGGCATACTGGGCGACTACGCCGACAAACTCATCCGCATATGCCGACACGGCATTTATCAAGTTCTCATAAGTGTTGGAGCCGCTGTTGTATGTTCCGGTCGAGATGCTGCTGACAAGGTCTTTGAAAAACGACAGCGAAGTGTCTGACACTGTGATAGAGCCTTTCTTTTGCCAGACAAAGATAGCGTCATATAGTTGTTCAGCAACAGCCACGGTATTTAGATACCACGGGTTTCCGTTGTAATATACATCTTCTGCGTATCTTCCAACGGCAATACCAGTACCTGTAGGGATGTTCTGGTTGATACCGTAAAATCGGAATGAATCGACAACCTGCTTTAGGTTTGAAAGTGCCTTCTGGCTGCACGGCTGAAAGGTGAGATCGTCACAACCGAGATTTGGGTCGAAATTATGAATGGATGCGAGGATAGTGTTTGCATCCTTTCCAGTCCGTCCATCATTAGTGTTCACTTGAAGAGAAAGTCAGCAGCCTGCCTTGGTCAAGTTTGGGAAAATATTGGACACGCTTACTGTTGGCATCAATGTATTTACTTGACGATACCCAAAAGCTCTGAAGGAAGCACAGCACATGGGGGGCAATAGAATCGTATGAGTCTCCGGATTTTCCAAGTTTCTTGGCCAATATGCTTCCTTCGACCAAAGCTACATTCAGAATATATTTGTTAGTCTCTACACAGTATAGAGCTACAAGGTCATTGATGTACCTCGATATTGGCTGGCAACGGTAAAGAATGAGCTACCGTTGACCTCCTCCCACAAATCAAACCCAGTCCGGTTCCTAGGCTCATAAGTTAGCCCTGCTGTGGTATTGGAGCAAGGCCGACTTACCAATACTGAGTCACATAACTCAGATCATTGCGAATAACAGGCCACAAAATATTTGATGCGGTAGAAGAATATCCGTTTCTCACCAGCCAGTTGGCATAGTTGATTATCGCAATGGCTCTGAGGGGGGGTCCATCTCGCTGGGGCCGGCCTAAGAGTGTGTCAGATTCCTTTCAAGCAATGATTCCGGGCGGCGGCCAATGTAGGCTTACCCCAACTTCCTGTAAAGGCACTTAGGTCCACATTAAACTTTGGTTCTCCTAGGCCTGAGCCGTCTGACAGAGAGCCGGACGGGTTGGAGGGACCCTGAAGCTTTGCCTGAGAAACAATGTACTCCTGAATCAGCTTTTGCAAATCCGTGTCATAGTTGTTGGAGAATCGCTCGATCACTGTCTTGAATACGAGGGCACTATCCCTTGTCCAGGTGTAAAAGTCTAAATGATATCAGTGACATGGACTACATGATAGACCTTGGGGTCACGATGGCTTACAGTCTGGATCTTGCTTGCTCGGAGAGGCAATGACAACCCCAGAGCTCACCCCAGAAGAGTGACAGCCGCCGGAACCAATATTGCACAAGAGTTGTTCAAGAGCAATAGGGGTTTCAAACTCGATAAAATCATCGACAGCCCTTTTCAGCAAGTGGCTTTCCCGTCTCGGGTTTGGACGGCCCAGGACGCCTTGAAGCGCAACGGAGCCGAGGAGAAAGACCGATGAGAACAGATGCATGACGGGCTGTACTAAGGAAGATGTGGTGTTGTGGGAGAGGGAGGATACTGAGTCGTCAATGAGATTCATGACGGCGGTGTATTTATAGTTGTGCTAAACGAAGAAGAGTAGACGGCTGTAAGTCAAAAGGCCCAAAGAGGAAGTCCGGAGGACCTCATGGGGGCAGACGAAGGTGTGGCGCAAAGGGCCGAATGAACAAAAATCGGCCGAGTTGAAGCCAGACCAGGGCCAGGGCCGGGGATGAGAGGAGAGTTGTGACGATGTACAAGAGTTGAGGCCGATGCAAGCGGGAGGGAACATAAGCCCGGGGTCCGTTAATGATATGACAGAGTCAGGTCACCGGTTCCGATCCCAATAGTGTTGTTTATTTATTTCAGGGCGGGCGGCCTTGTCTGGAACACCTCGTCGTGGCTGGCCAGCAGCGAAACACGGGAGCCACAGTGGTGATGAGATGGATACTCGGGGCTAGTCGTGACGTTAAAGGCCCCGCGGCGCCGTCGTGTTAGGAGGTGCTATTAGGCAGGTTGTATCTTCTCCATGTACATGTACAGACGCAGGTGCAGGGAGCAACGCATCTGCTAGGTACTTACGGCTCGGCTATGCAAGTGTGGGGGACGAGTTGCTGCCTTCACATGCCGATGTCAGTGGCGTCCCCGCATCTCCAGACTATAGTGTGGGTGGTTCCATGTTGATGAGGCTTCCGGGCTGCCGTGGTTGGACGGATGAATTTCTATCAAATCACCTGTTCTCTGCGCTTCATCAACTCTGTTGCTATGCATATGCACTTTTATTGGCTCACTTGTAATTACAGGATACATACTGGATACATACCGGATACATACAGGATACATACAGGATACATACAGGACACATACAGGATACATACAGGTTGGCATCCCAGCTGCACAATAAACAACGCCATGAGACCTCAAGCTGCTGCGTACGGCATACAACGGGCTTGCAGACGTACTTAAGCCAAGTTCTGAGAAACTGACTCACCAACTCCAGTCAATATGGTTTATTAACGGTTTGAATGGTCCATCCGTTGCGCTCTGCTCCTCACCATCACTGGCTCATTGTTCCCAGGGGCCAAAAAAAAAACCAAGTCGCAGATCGTGTGCTCCAACCCTCTCCGATCTGCGCATGGGTGGCATCGTTGTCCGACGGCGAAAGCCTATGCCGAAGCTATGATTCGCGACGCGGCGAAGAGCACGTTTCCAGGGTGATAGGCCCGAATGGACTCAGCTCGCTTGCACCTTCGCGGGGAGCTCCCGAACAAAGGCCCGAGCAGCATCCTCTCACTACGCATTACATTGTGTTACGGACTAAATACTAATTCATCACGGAGAAATGTAGGAACAGCCATGGTTTTCCCCAACCTCACCGACCAACGGCCTCGGAAAAGGGGGGTGGAATATAGCGTCTTTGGTTTCTACAGCCACGACACTCAAGCCATCTTTCGACAGCGAATGAAGCAGTTGAAGAACCCGTTATTCTGGGACCTGTCGATAGGATGATTGACACCATAGCAAGTTGATGGCTCCATAGAGTTATCGAGCTGCAAAGCAATCGACCCTGACAATTAAGCAGAGGATCGCAGAGCACAGATCCGTGTTATGTTGAAGAGAAAATGAAAGCAGAAAATTTCGTCGCGCCCTTAATAAGTAAAATTCTCATCGCGCTGTCACGTGATGTTTTCGGTCCAACTGCGGGTAACTCCGACGTCACTCACGCCAGGCACCGGGTGACATCGAAATCCTCTGTATTCAGAGTGATCCGTGCTTCTCAGGCTGCCTAGTTTACCTATCTCGACCTTTGGCGCAATCCATCTACTCTGTTATTCCAGCGTCGTGCACCAATCGAGCAACATGGACGCAGCAACGCTTGAAGAGACGAACCGCATTCGTATCTCCTTGGGCATGAAGCCTTTGCCCGTCCCAGGAGCCGACCCATCAAAACCAACCGGGACCCTCGCAGCAGTCGGCGACGACGATGAAGCGCCTAGCACTCTTGAGAGCCGACAGGCACAGGCCTACGACAACTACAAGAAATCGCAGGATGCGGAAGAGGCGAAACGAAAGCGCGAAGAAAAGGCAGCCGCCATTCGAAAGGCGCGCGAGCAGGCGCAACGTAACGCGGTTCTAGAAGGTAAAGGCCTGGGGGAGGAGGAAGCCGGTGTTGACATAAGCGCAAAGGACTGGCTTCTGGGCCAAAAGAAGCGTCAAAAGAAAATATCAAAGGCCAGGAAGCTTGAGGACGAGCTAGCTGCCTCGGAAGCCGCCGCAGCTGCTGCTATTCAATACACGGCCAAGGACCTTGCTGGAATCAAGGTCGCTCACGACGCAACAGACTTCCTCGACGGCGACGAACAAATTCTCACCCTCAAGGATACCACAATTGATGAAAATGAAGCTGATGGTGACGAGCTGGAAAACTTGAACATGCGAGAGGCTGAGAAGCTATCCGAGCGTCTCGATCTTAAGAAGAAGCACCCTGGGTATAACCCTCACGATGACGACGAAGATGGCGACCGCAGCATTCTCGCCCAATACGACGAAGAAATTAGTGGAAAGAAGACCAAGAAGTTCACCCTCGATGCTGGCGGTATCATTGCCGAGTTGTCGGATATTCTCGAAAAACCTGTTGACAAGACAAGGACGCTTCAAAGTGTCAGCCTTGACGATATAGTCGGTCCGTCGCATCCTCCCAGTTATTATGGCCCCCAAGACATGATGCTAACCCATTTATCCGCAGGCGATGCTCCAATGTCCTCGGATTATCTGGATCCCTCGCAAATCAAGATTAAGAAACCGAAAAAGAAGAAGAACAAGAGCACGAGGCAGAAGCCAGTTGACGAGGACGATATTTTCCCTGTTGACCCTGCGCCTACGGACAGCAATGCCATGGATGTAGACTCCAATAATGCAGTCAACAAGAAGAGGAAGCTTGGTGGTGATGACTTCGGGGATGATGACGATCTCCAGGCATCCTTAGCTATGCAGCGAAAAAGTGCTCTCAAGAAGAGAAAAAAGAGTCGTCCAGAAGACATTGCAAGGCAACTGAAAGAACAGAATGTGGAAGACGAGCAAACAGATGCTCAAGACGGTGGGCTCGTGCTTGGTGAGGTTTCAGAATTCGTCGCCGGATTAAACAAACCAGAAGAGAGCGAAGTACGAAGACCCCAAAAGCCAAAAGCGGATTCGAAATCCCCTGGACCCGATGAGGATCACATCATGGAAGACGAACCCCGTGAGGAGTTTGACGAGACAGAGAAGCCACGGACTTCTGCTCTGGATGAGCTCGACGAGACGGGAGTTGAGGCAGAAAAGAATGTTGGACAAGGAATGGGCGCTGCTCTGGCATTGCTCAGAGAGCGCGGGCTCATCCAAGAGTCTCGCGACGATGAGTACTCGAGCATACGAGACAAGGAGGAGTTTTTAACACAGAAGCGACGCTTAGAAGACGAGTTGGAGGAGCAAACCCGAATGCAACGTGAGCGTGACCGTTCGAGCGGTAAGCTCGATAGGATGTCGACGCGAGAACGAGAGGACTTTGCTCGTCAACAAAACACCTGGCGCGAACAGCAACAATCCCGTCGTATGGCCGAGCTCTTCCAGGCCGGGTATAAACCCAAGGTCGAACTCAAATACACAGATGACCATGGTCGCTCTCTGGACCAGAAGGAAGCCTTCAAGCATCTCAGCCACCAGTTCCACGGCAAGGGTAGTGGCAAGGGTAAGACGGAGAAGCTTCTCAAGAAGATTGAGGACGAGAAGCGCCGTGAGGCCCAGAGTCTGTTTGACGCCAGCCAGTCAGCAGGTATGAGCCTGGCCGCTCAACAACAACTCAAGAAGCGACGGGAGGCAGGTGTACGACTGGCATAATGAATGGACTGTTAATTTGGTGGACAACTTGATGACGAATAGTAATATCGGTTACGGAAATGCAAAACACCAAGGTGCTTTTTCCCTTTTTCTCTCACGTGCTTCTTGAAAATACCATGCCCTGCTGACACCGCCCCAAGACTATAGTCCCGAGGTATGTATGTCTTCACTCGTGCCGTTGTGCTAACACAGAACGCGATCCCATTTGCCTGTAACATAAAGCTATGTTTCCATCATCCCACTTCTCCATCCTTTCACCCCAATCCACGCCGAGAGCAAGGACTCCGGAGCACAATCCCATGCTAGTTGCCGGGTTCGGAAGCAGCATCAGTGTAAAACACCAACCGATTTCTGGCCGGTATATATATCGAGCTGGTTGATTACCTCCCTCCCCCCACCCGCTGTGTATGAGGACAACAATAATGAAGACGCAATAAATCGCCAGTATATACAATCATCCGCGTGCTCGCTCCCCTATTGGAAATGCCACTAAAAAGATTGCCACCGCGTGTCAGCCCCGTGCTATTTTGTCTTGTTCGGACTGTCGAATCCCGTACTGAGGTCCGGCCCCATCCCATCGAGTTCCCGGATCATCCTCGTGAGCTCGGCTCCCGTCCCGTCGGCCACTTGTCGCTTCAGCATGGAATACGGCTCGATTGCCGGTGCGCTGTTTGGCTGGTTACGTCGACCCTCGTTTGCTGCGGGGTAGCCGGCCCCGCCTCCCACCGAAGACCGCCGCCGCGACTCCATTTTCGATATTTGCCCGATCAACGCGTTAGGGATAACTGAGCTACAAGCGAAATTTTTTATTACATATATATATCGTAAATAAAAAAAGAAGAAGAAGAAGAAGAAGAAGTCGGACTCGATTGAGAAAAAGAGATGAAGTACCTGTTGCTCGTGGGTGTGGCTTTTTTTCGGTCCCTGAGCTCATAGTTATATGGCAGACAGAAAAGTTGTGTGTACACCATGTCATTGATGATCATTGGCCACGAAAAATGACTCATCCTTTTGGTATTTGTCCCGCCTCTTTGTCCATCCAAGCCCGCCCCTTGTAAATTCGCCTCCTAGCCTTTGTAGTTTCCTTTTTCCTTTTTTTGCCACTTTTTACCAAGTCATGGTGCCCCCCCCAAGACGAGGCGAAAGAAAGAATGCAAAGAAAGAAAGTTGATTGTTCTTTTGGTTAGGGCGAATGAGAGGCCAACCAAGGTTGTTTCAAACCAAATAATTGTATCTGCCTGTTGGCTAGCTACCTTTGTAACCTAGTAAACATAAATAACATATGCATATATTGAACCATTGATCTGTCTCGTCCAGGCCGTGTCTAATGACCACACGCATGTACCATAACGCCAAGCTCCATATCCAACAATCCCCAGCCCTAACATCCAAACCAGCAACGCCAATCAACCAATATTGTCAAAGGTTGTCACAAACTACAGAGAAACTTTAGCTCCAATTCCTTTGCCTGTATAGTGAACCGTCTCTATCCAATTCCCCAGTCTAAGAGTGACATCCGCTACGGCATCCAACTTTAATGTACCACCCAGCGCTTTCCTCAGTTTATCATACCCCAGATGATCTGGATACCACTGGACAGGCAGGCGAGGAGTCTCTGATTCCCCAGGCGGTACCTGAATGTCCCCACTGTAAACAATCTTACCAACTGGTTCAGTGTGGTTGTAAAACGCCGTTGCATCAACATGTTGGATGTGCAATGAGTTGAACTGGAGCGGCGAGAAAAGACCAAAGGTTGCAGTTGAGGAGAAGATATGGAATACAGCACTGGTGATAAACCGCTGATCAGTGTCGCCGTGCTTGCCGGGCATTTTGAGCCGCGGTGCAGGGAGCGTGAAGTTGATCTTCGAAAGAGCCTCTCCAATCAAAGGCACTGTAGGAATGCTGCCACGATGTGCCTTGGCAGTCAAAGTAATGTTGTTGCCAGATATGTAGTCCGACAGAAGCTTGCGGCCAATCTCGTGTGCGTTCTTCCCTCCAAATTTCACCGGATCCCATGTTGAGCGCACAAGAATGTTTGTATTATTTCCCAATTCAAAATCGACGTCAGTAGTGATAGCCTCTCCAAGGACTTCCCCGTCGTGCAGTACGTGAATGCTGACATAAGGAATAGTAGCAGTGTACCGGGTTGGGTTTGTGATGTTCACCAGAGCCTGCATGTGAACACCGGTCTCGGAGGTATTCAAGACCCGAATATCCCCAACTTGTGGACTTAGCTTGGCGAACGTGTTTCCCGGGAGCGCTGGGGCGCCAAGTTAGTGGCAGTTCAGGATGTGACATGAGGCAATGATAGGAAATACTTGGATGGTGAGGACGGATCGTCTTCACTGTAGGTGGATGAGGTGACTGAGCAAAGACGGACCGTTTACAGGAATCTTGCCCTCTGCAGGGACATTTTTGACTGTCAAGATGCCAAGGACAGTAGCAACCCTAACATCAACATCTGCCTTAGCGGCCATGACGATATCCTCGTCTCCAAACAGGAGCTTCTGTATCACTTCGCTGAAAACATCGCCATCTGTAATCGTCAATGGCACATCGACCACTCTCGACGTAATATTGAGAAGGGTCTCGTCGCCATCGGTGTCCTCTAGCTTGGTGGAATTGGCCTTTTCCCAATGTTTCAAGTTGAGTTCGCCCAATTTACGGTCTTCGTAGAACAAGTCCGCCCTGGCACGAATACTCTCAATTGCAAGGTTGACATTTAGCTCGGGAGGAATAGCTGCAAGCACATTTGTGGTACCGGACACGCGAGGCTGGTTGGATGGGTCCTTCGCATCGGCGAATGGGCTTGGGAGCTTGAAGTCGACATCGGTGATGGAAAAGTTACGGATGAAGTTGTCAAATGATCGACCGGGAAATTCCACCGGGACGGTGATGCTCTCAAGAATATCCGAGAT
Organism: Calonectria henricotiae; assembly: GCA_020623695.1. Lineage (NCBI taxonomy): Eukaryota > Fungi > Ascomycota > Sordariomycetes > Hypocreales > Nectriaceae > Calonectria > Calonectria henricotiae. The sequence continues at coordinate 52,269 of JAHVYB010000240.1, forward strand.
CCACCCTGGTGTTTCGGAGTCGTTCGATCTCTTCCCCCGGACATACACTCGGGCGTCTTCACCGTGAAGATAGCGATCCATAAAATTATCGAGCGGAGACGATTTCGAGTTGGGACAGGCACGTATGAGCGTCTCTGGGATATCTCGAATGATTCCTTTAGCCTCCGCCTTGACGTCCTGGTTGGCCCGGATTCGAATCATGTCGGTTGTAGCATCAGCGACACTAATAGAGGGTAGCTTAGAGTGGCAATTGGGTACCAAGACCTCAAACCCGAGTGGTGGAACATCGAGTCCTACGGGAAATTCATTGCGCACAGTAACTGCAACATCAGCCTGGATCGCCTTCCGTCCACTGTCCACCGGGACATCATGAAGATCAAGCCGGTCTATTTTATACTCGGGCAAGGAAGGGATCTTGTTGGCTGTGATAGGCATTAGTACTATTCTCTGATCAATGCAATTTTGCGGGTTCGATTAAAGTATGGTCTTTTCACCAAAGTACAAGGAAGCAAAGGAGTGGTAGAGAGATTGACCTTCAAATACCAGAGTCTCTGCCACATTGTGAGTGCCCAGGGGGAAAATTCCCGACTTCAGCTGAATCTTGGTCTTGCCGACAACCCTGAGTTGATCTAGTCTGCCAAGCAGCCAGTCATTGGCAATCTTGCGAATATCTTCAGCAGCTCCAGGCTCAATTTTAGTCACAAAGTCCAGCTCAGTGTTGTGTCCGTTGACAATATCCAAGACCAAAGGAGGGATTACGGCGGTGCCGGCCAGGGCATCCTCGTAATCAGGCAGGAAGACGTCAACAGTTGTTTCTCCAGTCTCCAGCTTTTGCATTATGCCGGTCACAGCCTTTCCGATGCGACGCGAGTTGGTGTCCTCGACACGAGATCCTTCCAGACGAACATTGGCTTGGACACGAGCCCAGATTCCATCGGCGGTGATGTTCTCAATGGATAGGTTGGTAGGCTCGAGCACAGCGGCATTCTCCACGTATTTCTGAATAGCCGGGGGCACTATAAAGCCAAGAAATATGATGAGAATGACCAGGATGGCCAGCACTGCTATGGCAATGATTGAAGGCCATCGCCAGTTCGATTTGGCCTCGACACTGGTGGTATCCTTGGAGGACCGAGACCAAAGACCCCATGTCTTGGGCTTGGGGGGTGTGCCATCGTTGCCGTTGCCGTTGCCGTTGGCATTGGCATTGATTTCGCCGCGGTGATCATCGTGATCCTGGAGGAGTGGAGACGACTCCATGACCTCATTCTCCTCGCGGTCGCGGGCGATAAGAGGCGTGTGTTCGTCGATGGTAGCCATGATGGGTTTCAGGCTCCGAGGTTGCCGCCTAGATATACAAGAGCATGCACGGAATGCGCCTCGCCCAAAGACGGAAAGTTTGTCGTTTGGGGATTCACGGTCCCGTCGAAAGTCGAGAGAGGAGTCCCGATGATGCCCAGAATCAGCAGAATCGCAAGCGATAGCGTAGCGGGTAGTAGATGTAGAGTTGAAATGGCTGTTTGCAGGTGAGATTCGTCATCACGAGGGAAGTCACCCCAGTGTGGCAGATCGATAAACTAAACGCGAGGGATATACTCCGATTGGCTACTGGGGGCCCTGCGCCAGGAACAGTGCCCAGGACTAGAGCTCAAAAGGCAAAGAAGGGGATGTGGCGCTGCGGAGTGTGTTGTCACCAGCCACACGGCACGGCTCCCGTCCACACTCATGTGCCAGCTTTCGTGCTACAGCACTGCCTCTCCCCACACGTGATGTCGTGGGGTCATTCCGGCACATCAAATGACGGATAAGGACATGTGATAGCACAGCTCCCAAAAACAGCAAAATTACATTTCTTTTGTCAATCGTTTTCCGTCCCGCGAAAGCCGCCATCTCAGAGAGAAAACATACTCCCCTTGCTTTTGAGAGTGCCAGGTCCGCACCATCCGGGACTGAAACAGAACAAACCGGTTAAACGCGGGCAAACGGCATAAAAGTCTTATCGCACCAAACCTAACTTCACCGCCTCCCATATACAGAGGTTAATTACCTAATCCACGGAAGGCCTCGTCTGCTCCGATATAGGGCGTTTTGGCCGCTCGCCCCCGTCCCCGTCACCCACTCCCGGGCGCTGTAACGGGGCCGAGTCAACTAACCGACCATTTGGGCAACGCGCATTGGAAATTTCGCAGCTGCCGGCCAAAGGCGCATTCATGACTCCTCTCACCAACAACTACCAATTGCCCAATTCCAGTAAAATACCATCTTCCACGATTGAATTTGTTATCGGACCAACATCTTCTCGCCTGTCCAAGGTCAATTGAGTCCAGAAACCGTCTTTCGCAGCTCTCATTGCACGTTGCCGACTCAACACTGCCCTTGTTGAACCCCGTACACCACACCCCCCAAGCTCTCAACATGAAGTCAGCTCTCAAGGTCGCTCAAGGAGCCCTCAACGGCATCCAGTCCCGTTCCTACTCCCAGGCCTCTGCAACTCCCCGTCATCTCATGACCATTGCCGACCTCACTCCCACTGAGTTTGCCAACTTGGTTCGCAATGCCCATACTCGCAAGACTGCCGCCAAGGGTGGTGCATCCCTCGCCTCCCTCAACAACGGTCTCCTTGGCCACACTGTTGCCATGATGTTCAGTAAGCGAAGCACTCGCACTCGAGTTTCTACTGAGGCTGCCGTCACAATGCTGGGAGGTCACCCCATGTTTTTGGGCAAGGACGACATCCAGCTTGGTGTAAGTACCTTGGCTTAATTCCACCTAACACGACACGATCAACTCACTATTCTCCAGGTGAATGAGTCATTGTATGATACTTCGGTCGTCATTTCATCCATGACTTCTTGCATGGTTGCTCGAGTTGGCCCTCACTCGGACGTGGCCAACCTTGCCAAGCACTCGAGCGTTCCCGTCATCAACGCTCTGTCTGATGACTTTCACCCACTCCAGACCATTGCCGATTTTCTCACCCTGCATGAGACTTTTCCCTCACCCAACTCCAAAGGCAGCAGTCTCGGCCTCAACGGTCTCAAGGTCGCTTGGGTGGGCGATGCCAACAATGTCCTCTTCGATCTTGCCATTGGCTGCATCAAGATGGGTGTCGATATTGCTGTCGCTGCTCCAAAGGGTTATGAGATTCCCCCTGCGATGAAGCAACTGATTCTCTCAACTGCCAAGGGCGTCGAGTCTCCTGGCAAGCTTACTGAAACTACTGTCCCCGAGGAGGCCGTCAAGGATGCTGATGTCCTGGTTACTGACACCTGGGTTTCCATGGGCCAGGAAACTGAGGCCCAGAAACGCCTCAAGGACTTTGCTGGTTTCCAAATCACCAATGATCTCGCCAAGCGGGGTGGCGCTAAAGAGGACTGGAAGTTCATGCACTGTCTTCCCCGGCACCCTGAGGAGGTTGCCGACGAGGTCTTCTACAGCCCTCGATCCCTGGTCTTTCCGGAGGCTGAGAACCGACTCTGGGCTGCTGTTTGTAAGTTTTCTATGACCCCTTGTCATTTACTTAATTTTACTAACGTCTGGGAAGCCGCTTTGGAAGGTTTCGTTGTGAACAAGGGCCAACTCTAAGTCAAGCCGATGAAAGAAGAAAAAATTGTATCATAATATCCACGTAGAGATTCCCAAGTCTTTTAAGGAGGAGCACTGGCGTATGAACAAAAGTAGCTATTGAAATTAAATCAACTAAATCATTCAATCCCTCGCCGTACTCCGAGTGGCTTTACACCATTCAAAGCAACCCAACTTAACCAGGGGGGAGCTGGCTAGCGTCAACAACTTCATCCGCCTCCTTGACAATCGATTCTTCGGCGTTCTCGTGCAGGGGGGATCGGGGCAAGGCCATCAGACCAGTGCGGGCCGACTCGAGGATACCAAAAGGACCAACGAGCTTAAGGAAAGAGTCGATACGAGACTGTTTGGCGGAGCTGATTTTCATGTCAGTATTAATTGAGCCACCAATTGGAGAATGACTTACACCTCAACAATGCAGCTGTTGGTGCTGATATCAAGAACCTTGCCACCGAACTGGTGAGTAAAGTAGGTGATGGACTTGAGATGTTCGTGCTTGTGTCGGAGGGCCTGGCTGACGACGAGCTTGCTAGGGTGGAAGTCCTTAGCAGAGTCGTCAAGGCTCCTCTCAATGGCCTCGTGGGCGTAATCAACATCGGTCTCGCCAGCAGTGATCTCGCGGTGGTGATCGAGGAGCTCCTCAAAGTACTCGGGTCCGAGGATGTTGATCTTGGCAAGAAGAAGCTCACGTTGGACGAGGGCAGCGTTGGTGTAATCAAGGACAGCCCAGACAGGGACAAGATCCTCGAGCTGTCTGCGGGCCTGCTCAACAACGCCATCCTGACCAGTCAAAACAATGGTCATGCGGGAGAGATCGTCGACCTCAGTGTTACAGACAACGAGAGAGTCAATGTTGAAGCCACGGGCAGCAAGAATACCGGAAACGCGAGACAGGACACCGGGCTCGTTCTGGACCAGACAATTGAGAATGTGGCGCTTAGGAGGGACCATAGAGGGGGTCGGGGTCTCGTAGAGAATGTTGGAGACGGCGGCTTGGGCAGACCAGGCGGGAGGCGCATCGCTCACTGGAAGGGGCGCAGAGCGACGGCGGAGGGCCTTGTAGGCAATGGCGGAGGTAGAGCTGGTAGAGCTGTGTCGAACAGCACCGAGGCAGGTGGCGGGGGCCCTGGCCGAGGCGGCCCAGCGCAAGGACGCGGTCAAGGGCCGAAGAGAGGCCATCTTGATAAGGTCAGGGAGAACAAAGAGGTTCTCTGGCCGGACAAGATGCTTCCCAGAGGCGACTGGACGTGAATTGGATGAACAATGGTTCGTGGGATGAGGGAAGTGACTCAGGGAGGAGGTCGGACGCCAAGTCCTAAAAAAATCAATGGACCCTCGGGAGGCCGGTGACCGGAGGCGTTAGAATTGGGGCGTTGCGACCGGGGTGAGCACGGACACCTCAGCAAGCAAATATGGAAGGAAAAGAAGGCAAGGACGAAGTCAATGTCTCCTGATATCTCAAGAGATGAGAATGACGGGGAATTGTAGGGTTCGCAGTGCATATGCTTCGTTAAAATGTTGAAAATCAAAGGACAGTCAATAGTCATTGCCACCGGCTACAGCTTATCGAGGCAAGTTTTGCTCCAATACCGCCCCGCGTCATGGTACCTGTGACCGCCTGTCAATCAAATTCCCCAGATTCGCGAAGACACCTTGGTACCCATGCACCTACTGCGCCACATAGAGTCCAGGCCATTCAATAGCCATCACAGTGTTGCACACAGAGACAAGAGGTTACTTGAGCGTCCTGTGGTGCGTGCGTTCCTGAGTCAAGCCACATCCGGATTCTCAAGCCACACTACGGATTCCGGATTTTCGCCGGTGCTCCTTTTTGAGCCACACGAGGCTAGCCCACGAGCTCTGAGGCTTTGTCGCGCCTCGAATTAAAGATGCTGCAGCCTTACATTTCAACATTAGCCCAGCCATCCAGCTCCACTCAATTCGGGGCGACCTTGTGAGTCTGCCACCTTTTTTTACAGGCTTTGAGGAATCCCACAAACATCAACCTGAGCATCTCAAGTGCTTGCTTTCATTTCGTTGAATGCCGGCTCGAAGCCCGTCACCCATCTCCTCTAAGCCTGGATAAATCTCAGCACGCGCATCCGACACGGCCGACCCTCCGCGAGGCGCAACGAAACCATGGATGATTCCGAACGCCGAACTGTCAAGCGCTCTCGCTTCGACCAGACCGAACCCGAACCCAAGCGAGTTTCGCGCTTCGATCGACGCTCTCGCTCACCTCCAGCGCGTCGAACCGACTCAGGAAGAGATCGCAGTCCTATCGCCAAGGATGGTGCCTCTGAACCAAAAAAAAGTTCGGGCGATGCTGCTGCAGCAGCGGGTAAGTTCCATCATAGGCTTGGATTGCAATCCGCCATCTTCATCGGCTCTCATTCAATTCGAACATTACTGACTTCATCTTAGCTGCCGCTGCTGCCAAAATCAATGCCCAGCTCCAGGCCCGTAAAGGAATTCAGCATGTTGACGTACCCCCGATCAAGAGCTCAACCCCACCTCCTGCTGAACCGGCAGCACCTTCGTCGAACAACTCATCCACTCCCGCTCCGGCACTGAACGGCGAGATGTACGTCGCGGATGGCGACTACATCCAGGATATCGAGGTCAATGACCTACGAAACAGATACTTACTGACCAAGGGGTCCACTCAGAAAATGGTAAATACTCTTTGATTATTCACTGATCCTCCAGTGTCGCCATCTCGGATTTCTTTTTGCACCCAGAGTCGAGAATATCATGCTTACTTTGGCTTGATAGCTCGCCTCACACCCCCTTCTTTGCCCCTGCTGACTCCGATTGGTTTAGATTAAAGAAGACACCGGCGCTGGTACGCACTTTTCCTTGACTTACCTATTAGTGGGAATCTCATGTTGACTTTGCAAGATGTCACCACTCGCGGCAATTACTATCCCAACAAGACCATGGCAACCGCAGCTGTACGTATTCTGTGCTATTATATAGCTATTCTGGTTTTTCTAACTCCCTCAATAGAACCCTCCGCTATATCTGCATGTGACAAGCACCAGCAAGCAAGGTCTTGAATCCGCCGTCGCTAAGATTAAGGAACTGATTCAACAGGAACTTCCCCAGCTAGTAGACGAACGGCGCTTTCGGCGCCGGGATCAGGAACAGGTTGAGCGAGATGAGTTTGGACGAGTAAGCCCTTCCCCATGCCATTCTCAACTGCACCAGTGAATACTAACGCGTACGCCTCGAAGCGCAAATGGCCCGAGGAGAAGATTCCCATCACTTTGGAACCGGTTCCCGGCTTCAACTTGCGTGCTCAGGTTGTAGGACACGGCGGTGCCTACGTCAAGCATATTCAGCAAGAGACGGGCTGTCGAGTGCAGATCAAGGGCCGTGGATCTGGTTACCTTGAGGCAGCGACGAACCGGGAAAGCGACGAGGATATGTTTCTTCACGTTACGTAGGTGTCGGTGTTAAGAAGCGCACAATACTTGTTTTGGCTAATGCATGTTTAGTGGCCCTGATGCCAGCATGGTCTCCAAGGCCAGAGATCTCTGCGAGGATTTGATTGCGAATGTCAAGGAGCAATATGAGGAGTTCAAGGCTCGCCCCCCTCGCTACGACCGTGGTGAACGCGGTGGCTACGGCGACCGCGACCGCAATCGTGGTGGCTCTCACGATGGCCACGGCAGCTCTTATGGCGGTGGCTACGGTGGCTATGGTTCCGGTGCAACCAACAGTCCAGCAACTCCTGGTGCTAGCAGCTCAGCCAATGCCACTGCCGACTATGCTGCCCAGTACGCCCAGTACTACGGAACTACGGATCCCTATGCTGCATATGGTGGTTATGCCAAGTAAGTCCCTCCCGTATCAGATCTGCGTCGTCCAACTGCAGGTCTAGATCCCCGGGGGTAGATAGGTCACTTTTACCGCCCGATATTGCATCACACTAACAACGCATGCAGCTACGTTGCCATGTACCAGCAGTATTACGGGGCCCAAGGCCAACAAGGCTCTACTGCAGCCGCCCCTGGTCAATCAGCTTCACCGCCTCCCCCTCCTCCAAGTGAAGCTGCTCCTCCTCCACCCCCGCCACCTTCGGGTTCGCCTAGTGCCGCTAGTTACGGCGCGGTAAGTTGAATTGTCTTCCTTGTGCTTGGTACTGGGAGCCCCGGGTGTCTTGGCCAATACAAGCAAATCATGATTCTAATAACAATTGCGTGCAGGTACCTCCCCCACCCGGCCTGTAATAAATATGCAACCCCAATGCCTGTCTTGTGGCTAGGCCGGAATACGTGTACACCCATTCTGCACTGGAACGGGTCAGGGAAAAAAGAAAGCTACAATGTCGAGCCCCTGGGGGTTACGGCTCTATACTTGTAGTGTTGAAGTTTGTGTTAAGTGGAGACTCGTTGATTTAGGCCTCCGTTCACATTCGATGATGAGAGTGGGGGTTTGACTCTTCGATTCAGTATCATATACATATATATAGTCATGTGGGATATTATTCATCCATCAGTTTATTCTCTTACTGGTTGGTGCTCTCTGTTTCGGTAGCTGCTTGTGTGATATCTTTACTATCATTAGGTCCGTGTGGCCATTTTTTCTACGCACACGGCGGTGATGGATCTTGGCTATTGTGCGGCATCTTGTATGAAGACAAGAATCATATACGTTCATCTGCCTCTATGAATCCTGTGGGTCGATATGGTACTCTAGGGTAGCCATATATTTTGATGACAAAAACGACGGAAAAATTAGGGTCCAGGCTTGTATATTTAATTCAAATACCCCAAGGTTTCCATGGGGGTGCATTGATGTCTATATCGTTCTGGGCCGGGTGTACTGTACGTCCCAATCGTGGTTCGTTTCACAATATTGGTTTGTGCCAGATGACGAGCCAAAAGCGTTGCATCCCTTAACAGTGTACGGAGTAGATTGACCTGGAGCTCGTGTGACAGCTGAACAGCACCCGACTTGGTAAAAAAAAAAGATATTGACCACTTCAATGATGCCGAGCTAAAAATAACCCCATAGTTATCCCTAACTTAAACAGGTTATCCATGATTAATTAATTAATTAACGAGTCTAAAATACCACACCTATATAAAAGTGACATCAAACCGTTGCGTCTAGGTGGCGGGGCACTCTTATCGATAAGCCATAACAGTCGTTCCTATGCGACGATGGCAGCCTTCCATCTCATGCCTCAGCGATGACAGTATTCCGAGAACTGAATGAACTATCGCGTCCTGCCCCCTATTTCAGTATATAGCAAGCGCGCGGGCAGCTAGGCCCTTGGCACGGAAACATGAGCCACCAACGATACCCCTCTCACGATCCCGTCAAGGAGCCGCACTCCATCTCCCTCAAGGTCCTACGGTGAGCCCACATCCCCATCCTGCGCCGCTTGGCTTCCTCCCGACGCTGCTGCTCTCCCCAGGTCTAATCAAACACAGACTATCTCGCCCTGCTCTCGTCAACCAATATCCCACCGACCCCCCGCAGTCCATCGGCGCGACCACCAAGCCTGCCCCCGTCCCCGCATCTCTGGCCTACCAGTCCAACGCCGACACCAACCCATCGCCGTTCCTCCTCAGCCCTATCGTCAACCTGCCTATATCCTTCGGGTCCGCCTACGTGGGGGAAACATTCAGTTGCACCCTATGCGCCAATAATGACCTGCCCTTGGACTCGGCTAAAAAAATCCGCGATGTGCGCATTGAGGCTGAGATGAAAACGCCCGGGCTCGGAGCCGTCCAGCGTCTTGAGCTCGGCCCGGGCGGTCCGAACGAAGCACCCCAGTCGGATCTTGATTCGGGCGGCACTCTACAGAAAGTTGTAGCGTTCGATCTCAAGGAGGAGGGAAACCATGTCTTGGCCGTCACGGTCAGCTACTACGAGGCTACGGACACGAGCGGTCGGACGAGGACATTTCGCAAACTTTACCAGTTCATTTGCAAGGCGTCACTGATTGTGCGAACCAAGGTGGGATCATTAGGCCCGGACACTCAAGGGAAACGGCGATGGGTGCTCGAAGCGCAGCTGGAGAACTGTAGTGAAGATGTCGTGCAACTGGAGAAGGTGGTGCTAGACGCCGAAGAGGGTCTGGACTGTCGGGACTGCAATTGGGAAGTAAGCAGAAGCGCAAAACCAGTCCTGCATCCCACCGAGGTAGAACAGGTATGTTTCGTTCTCCAGGACAAGGGTGACGGGTCCGCCGTGGAATTGACACCAGATGGTCGGATCATCTTTGGGTCCCTGGGGATTGGATGGAGGGGAGAGATGGGCAACAGGGGCTTCCTGTCAACTGGCAAGCTTGGGACGAGGGTACCACATTGAATTCCGCGGTGCGACCACATCCACATCGTACGCGGGAAGGCTTGAGTCAACTTGGACGGCGGCCAGGTCAAGCTCCATGATCTGGCTTTGCTGTTCGTCGGCCGGCATCGGTGTAGGCAAGTCTTTAGTTGCATCTAATTTGGTCCTCGGCCGGCACCTGCGGGCTTGTCGGTAGATGCAAGGGAGCAAACCATGCTCGGCGGATAGACAGGGGAGGATTGGGCGATGCCCTGGCATTCAATGGCGTTTTGCCCCCGATAAACGAAACAATCCAAAGCAGGCTGACTGCCCGCAGTAACTGTATGACTGCTCCTGAGGATCGAATGTGGGTACGGGTCCCGATGTGGACATGAGCTTGAGTAAGACATGGCGTTTTTTGTGTTTCGTTCATCATAAACAAGGTTCATTCTGTGAGATGCTCGTTGGCTGGAAGTTTCGCAACCACGCCCGAAAAACGTGAGGACCAAGATTCATGACGTGCCGCAATATGTGACTGTACACCGTCTTTGAGAAACAAGCAAAGAGGCCCACTTAGTGGTCTCCATAACTTTGTTTCTTGTGGCTCTGTCTTGGATCGTGTCTTTTCGGCGTGCAATGAGTGAGTGATTGATTGATTCGATTCCCCACTTGAGCTGATTAAAAAAAAAAAAACCCGAGGTTTTTGGTTGGTACGAATCTGGGGAAGCTTGAAGTGATGACTATGACCACATCTAAGAATAGCCTGTATAGCGCTCCGTCTGTAACAGACTGCCAAAACCCCCCCCCCCCCCCCCCCCCCCCCCCCCAAAAAAAAAAAAAAAAACAAACAAAAACAAAAAAAAAACCCTCTCCCACAACACACCCCCCACCGCCCCGCGCGGAGGAGCGCGCGCCCCCCAGCTCAAGGGCGGGTCGGCGCGTCCACACCCGGAGGCGGGGGGGGAGGGGGGGGGGGGGGGGGGGAGGGGTGTGGGGGTTGTGGTATGGGAGGAGTACAACTAGTGTAATAACTGTCATCTCGTCCAGGAGAACCGAGTCAAAGTGAACGACG